>JABASK010000278.1:0-17860 GCA_019776465.1 Rambutanura hunanensis | reverse complement strand
AAGGTGACAGTTGACTAGTTCATCATTTTAATACGTTCCTCCAAGTGGACAGAGAAGCAGTGACCAATTCACGACACTAGTAGGTTCTACGATTCTAGTTGTACCAGTCTTCAATTGATTCCACTATGTTTTCTAAAGTGGTTTTGACGTTCGCAATCTTCCTTGCCTTTACTTCCGGCTCTCCAACAGGAAGTGATCCAGCTGAGGTTACAGTAGAGCGGAACTTTAAGGGCTACACGGAGTGCCGTAGTCAAGGCGACTGTCCGAAGGGCTACTGTTGTACCCTAGGTAAGCTTAAGTTTTTCATTAAATCTCTACTAACCTTACAATTAGTTAATATTAAACCCGTCCAGTCGTAATCCATTTTTCAAGAATAATAAGGAAAGATGTTCAAAACTTGTTTAATTCAAAAACATCTTATCTAAAAAGACTACCTACTATTTTTTAAATAAACTTTTTTTGTCTCAGGAATGCAGCGATACAGCGTTCCCGCCTGTTACCCTTTCGGAATCAAAGATGACCCTTGCATGCCAAGTCAAGCTCCTCCACGAAACTATACTCTTTCATATCCTAATACCCGAACAGCCGTCGAAGTCCAAAGTGCCTACCTCCTTTTATGTCCTTGTGACCTCAAGTTTGCTTGTGACCGAGATTCTAACTCTTGTCAACTTCCCACTACAATCAAATTGAAGCCTCTAGACAAAGACGAAGTTCCAAATGACATTTAAAATAATATCAAGTTCATCTACTTTCCTCCAGTATTTCGTTTTTAATTCTTTGCGTATTCGTTCAAATACTAAGATAGTATAACACTGTTCTTAAATCAATTTTTAACATTTTTTTTGAAAAGTCCTTAAGCCTGTTCCTAAAATTGAACTGACATGGATGATACTCTTCAACGTAATTTATTATTTTCTAAAAAAAAAAACTTCTTCAGAGTTATTCTTTTAGGTAATAACTGGAGCATATCCTCACTTTTATAATTAAGTTTATACATTATTATTTTCAAAATGGTTACAAAAGGAGGGATATTCTATCTCAATTTAACGCTCAAAATTGACTTGAACACGAGAATCAATTTTTTTTAAATAAATGTATAAATGATTGTATTTCAAAAAAAAAACAGAAGTTGTAAAAAAAAATCATTTAACGTGAAAGGATTTGGCGGGAAAAAAAAACTTAAAAGAATTCTCAGGCTACTAATCGTTATTGGTCATAAAACTTTGAAGACAAGACTTATTTAATCGTTTCTTGTACTTTTAAATTTCTGAACGCCCAAATTCGTTTTTTTAACGTAAGATTAAAAAACAACGTTAAACCTTTGAGAGAGAAAACTAACTTGCATAAGAAACATTTCAAAAAAAGTCTTTGTTCATACAATAACCTCAACAACTTCAACCAATTCTCGCGCAATTCTTTAAATTTTCTCTGCTCTTGTACAATTTGTTCTTTTCAATACTATTCCTTTAGCATAAGTTATGGAGGAGTTCGCAGTTGAAACCAACCAAGTTCTTAAATGTGTCGTTACCGTAAAGTATAAATTACTCAGTGTCACTTCTATAGAGTATTAACCAATTAACAACCAGAGTCTCATCAATACAGAGCCTATGGATAAATCACAGTGACCCTAAAACTAAAACCTGTCAGCGTATATACCAGTACTTGATGAATCAATGAACCAACTACCAATTACATGCATTTAACCGAAAAAAACGTCGGACTTGCCTTTCAGGTAATGGAACCATAGCATCTAAGTTTGTTCGTAATGCAATTCGATAAAATGTTATTAATATTTTCAACAAAAAGTTGGTAAACCTTAATCAGTTTGTAACATGCAAAAAAAAAAAAAACAATATCTGAAAATATCTCAATTATAAATGAAAGTCCTAAATTGTAATAAAAAAGTTAACGTGTAGAAGTGACAGGGAATTATTTGGCAAGCAAATGTTTTAGGATTGAAAAGTGGATGGATGAAAAATACTGATAACTCACAAGTCATGGCAACAATTGAGTCGATGGATGGGCGATGGCGATGGGCGTGAAGACGAGGAGGAGGGAACTTTTAGGCGGACTTCGGGAAAACCACAGGTACACGAGAGTCCATTTACAAAATAACGTTCGTTAGGAAACATTATGAATAGTAGGGATTTGGTTCCACCGTCATACAACACTCTCTTCTTCCAAATTCTTAGACATTTTCTTTGTCTGGTGGCTACTTCGGTGGGAATGATGGTGATCATTGTTACTAGTATTGCTATTAGTACTACCATGATTGGTAATATTTCTTTGTGTTTGTGTACCTCCATTGGCACTATTGGTATGTGAACTAGGAAATGACCCTGACGTAACAGGAGTATGTGGAGAACTTCCACCATTGGCTATTCCCTGTCCACGGTGAGAGTAGCTATATTGACTTTGTTGAGAATCGCTTGGACTCAATTGACTAACTTGCTGAGCACAATTCCTCTTCTCTACCCAAATGGCATATTCAGCTTGAGCTAATAATTTTTCTACATGTTCAAGTTGTTCCTTATGAGAAAGTAGCCTTTGGAGGCCAGTAGACTGAGTATTGCTATCCAGTGACTCTGTCCTGGATAGTATATGCTCTGTTTGGTTTAGTAGATGCTCCACCCTTCCTACTACTGAATTGGCTGGAGTTGGAGGTATGTATACTGGCGTAGTACCAGGGTGATATATGGCAGGGGAAGAGGATACTGAAGGATTTGACGGTGACGTCGGCGTTCTATCGCAGACTGGCGCTGAACATAAAGTTCTTTGTTTATTTGGCATTGGTAAAAGTGGCAAACGTCGAACGTCCTCTATTGAATTTCTCCCGTATTCTCTAATTAGAACGAAACAATAGTAAATAAATACGCTATTTTTCGTAGTAGGTAGTTTTTACTCAAAATAATTTTCGTTACCTCGTATATGAAACGTCAGGCCCTTCAGTTCGTCCAGTCTTAGAATGAAGATCAGAGACAATGCCCGAGTCTGGTGTAACATCATGACTTGACTCACTCGAGTAATAAGGCGGTGGGTTCAAAATTCCTGGAAGGTGGCTGGGCCCTCCAAGTTGAAGAACAAAATTCCGACCTGATTGGCCACCCGTAGGAGTTACCATAGTAGAATTTGGGGCAGTAGCCGCACTGTATCTTAGTCGATCAATTGTTCGAGCAAGGTCAGCTCTTGTAAGACTCACATTTCCATTGGAATTATGCAAATTTGGGATATGAGGGTTAAAGTGTGACGGGCGGTTACCCATGGTTCCATTTAGGTTAGGAATAGAACCCATTTGTTCGATAGTATGAGCAAGTGACGGATTTGCTCCATCTACAGTAATACACAAATACAAAAAATAACTGAAAAAATCGTTATATGCTAACTCCAGACCTACCCATATTATGTAGGGCGTTTCGTGCTCGTGAAGTATCATAAATGGAATCAATTTGTTTTAGTCAAATCTCTTGAAATAGAATAAACATAGTCTCTAGGGGCTGATAGGAGAACACGGTCTGAGCCGCTATGATTGGAGCCATTTGATGATCCTGCATTTGGAATTGATGCAACTTTAACACTTTCAAGACTCGCATAGATATTACTACTTTCATCTCTAGAGCTTGGTCCTCCAGTACATAGTAGAGGGTTGTCATGTTGATGGTTGAGATTTACTTCACGAGAAACTGCTGGAGTACCAAAGACGACTTTGGTTACAAGTAAACTCGCTGGAGCTGGCTCAGGAAGACGAAGTCCTTTGTGGGAATCCATCTAACGGTGTGCCTGGCATAGAATGTGATGGACCATTTCCTAATCGCAGAGGTAAGCCTCTTCCTACACTTGACCGATACTCACCAACCCTTTCCCCTACAAAATAACAATGTTGGCATTTAGACAACATTCTCACCGATAAGTTAATTTTTTACACTTTTGACTCTTTTACCCGGAAGAGCTCTCTCTCCGAACGTTTTCCCCCGCAGAGATGATCGATTCTCTGACCCTCCAAGCATAACAACATCTGCTCTTGTGTTGGCGCTAAGTAAAACACTAAGTTATTTCCAATTAAATTCAAAATTCAACTTTAAGCTTAATACCTGTACGTAGGAATACATCGCTGAACAGCAGTGTTTGAGGAGACCATTGTTGGGAAAAGGTCAGCATTGACGAGACCTCCGTTACCCATCTTATTGACTGGGCCTCTAGAAAGACTACTGTAATCAAAAATTCAAAAATTAGCATCAACACAATATGAATCTCAACCTTTAATAATTTTCTTATATAAAAAATTAAAACTTACTGAAGAAATCGTATATCAGCCGACGAAATAGTTACAAGTAGAAGAAGAATGACTACTGCTAACTCCAAAATTCTCGCACACAAACTAAAAATCCAGCCTGCCCATGTAGAACACTCGTTTCCTCCATTCTAAAAGATTATAAATTTCATTCGTTAATATTATTCACACATAAATTTACATCAAAATATCTTGGAAGAAGCACAGTTCACATACCCAGGAGACTGAAATAATTATTATGATACAGAGACTTAGAACAAGAAGTGCAGCTCCAAACATTGCTCTTGCTTGAAGACACCCCCATTTGGCTACATACGGTCGCTTCTTTAATCCTGACGACATGTTATTATCTCCAGTTCCAAAAGCCATGGTTGGCCCACATTGAGAAGAACCGTGTGGTCCCGTAGTATAAGTATTCGAACTTCCGTTAGAGATCCCACTTCCACGTTCATTTCCTAATCGTATGTAAAAAAGCTTGAACCGGAAGAGATAGACTACTGCAACGACCGAGAGTAGAACATGACCCACAATCCAAGCCATTTGGGATAAAATTGAACTTGATGGTTTATAAAACGTAGCAGTAAGTGATAGAGCCAATGGTGGTAGAAGAGCAACGAGGGATAAAATGATGATCATTTGAATAGAAATTGTATACGATCTGATCAATGGAAATGGAAATCGAGCTAGTCTCAAGGCTACTAAAATAGCCACTGCAAAGAAGGATGATGACAATGTTGAAGCAATTGGTAGCCAATCCGGTTGACGATCTGGAGGAGGAGGAGGAGTAGCAGGACAGTACCATCCAGAAAGTAAAATGACAGCACGTGAGGCTGATGTCGTCAAAAGAAGTAGTAGGATTATGGAGAATGGAAGAAAATCTAGAGAAAAAAAAATCCAAATGGAGCAATTTGTAAAGTGGTGTCATAAGGCGTGCGTGCGTATCGTGGTGAATTGACCGCTTGTAAGCCTTTGTGGTTTATTTGATTTAGATTACCTTTGAGATCAAAGTGAAGAGAGTACAAGACGACAAGGGCAAAGAGAAAGCACAGGACACTTGTGATGGAGAAAAGGATTCCCATCAATTTACACTGATGTCTCCATGCCCCGCAGAGAGCGTCACAGATGCTGGCTTTTGTACCTGCAACAATAAAATGTTCACCATTTCATTCAACTTCACATAAATTCAACACGTCGTAAGGCAGATTCCCTCAAAAAACCAAAAATTTATAACAAAAAAAGTTTTTACGTTTGAAAATCTCAATTTTCCAAACTTTCTGCCTTTCCGTTTTTTTCTTTTTTTGGTAAAATGTTTCGAACAAGATCGAGTCACGCACCAACACATGCCATGAATTGAATTCTTACCCGTTTCATCCCGAATTTCCAAATCCGTTTGTCCATTCTGTACAACTTCCTTTCCCAATCCTCGTTTTCCCTGTACTTCCCCTCCATTTGATCCCATATAATTCTTATACGAATTCTCATTCATTCCAGAATCGTTTTCATCGTCATATAAATTCAGTCCATCCCTTCGGTTTTCTTGAAAATGTGTATTCGGTCTCTTCGTTCCTCCACTACTACCACCATTAGTCCCCATTTCTAGTTCTCGGTTGTCATCTCCATTTCGACCATTTTCTCCATACGCTTCACCATGGTCACCACCATCAGACATTATTGTAGTTCGTGAAGTTGCAAGGTTACTAGGATTTGGAAGCGTATGTTTTGGAATAGCAATATTGTTCGTCATCTGATCCATATTGTACATTGTAGGAGACCCTCTTGAAATGGAGCTAACAGGGGATGGAACAAATACTGGAGTTTTCGGATTATATGAAAGCGTTGGTCCATTCCCATTCGGTGGATTACCCGGGGTTGGCCCTCCTCCATTCAAGTTGTTCGAATTCCCGCCGTAGACTCGATTGTTATTTGTATCACCACTGTAGTTTCCTTCCGGTATTAGATCTGTAAAACCATCCAAAAAAGAATATTAGTTTGTCGGGGACCAAAGACCCATTCACTTGGTCTTGGATTCCATAAATCTTTAAAGAAAAAAACTCATTTCCTTTCAAATTCTCTTGAACTGGATTGGATTTGGGACAGAAAAGAGGAAGGGAGGTATTAGAAATTCCAGTAGTTAAAGATTCCTTGTAGCCTGAAACATTATCGTTACGAAAACGTCTTTCGATGAAATAAAAAGTGTTATTTATTTCACTGTTTTTTTATTTCAAATTCATGGGATACTGGAAGTAATTGGCAAAAATGTGAAAGGGAGAGACAAGGATGGTGAGAGATACAAATTCAATTGACTATTTACCATGAAGAGCAGGGAGTGTTGGTTCCCATTGGGGAATTCTTCCTGAACTTCCAGCTAAGATACGAGTGACAGCAGGATTCGACAGAATAGGATTGAAATCGAAAGGATCTCCAGGAAAATGAATGTCAAAATGGTTAAGTGATTTATCTTGAACTCCAGGTTGTCCGTCGTAACCTGGTAATCCACGTGAACCTGTGCAACCAATAGAAAAGTTTCTAAATAGTTATTATAAACAAAATACGTTTTTTTTCGCCAATAATTTGAGTTAATTTTACTTTTTTTCAATCATTGCACCTAATTAGTTTTACGTCACATTGAAAACCAAGAGGAGAAAACCACACGAAACTTGTTCAAACCTAAACCAATTCAAATGAACCACTTGCCATCATTAACATCACCAAAGAGACAGAATTCGTCGTTAATTGAATCTTCCTCGTGGGAAATTTTGTTTGAATTTTTCCTAATTTCACCAAAAACTTAATTTCAAATCCCCGTTGTTGAATTAACCCAAAAGATTTATCTGCGTCCTAAACTCACCTTTTTTTAGACAACTACCAATTTCCCAATCTGTGCTTCACGTTTACCCCAAACGATCATATTGAACCGTAAATTCCTCTATTTTAAATTGAATTTTGAAAATTGAAATAAGAGAATACGAAATGATCTCTTGGGAAAACTTACCCATTTCACCAGGTTTTCCAGCGACGACTGGAGTATTAGTTAGAATAGAATGAGACTCAGTGTCTGTCGCTGATCCTCCGTCACTTCCTACGTTCACTTTTGAAAAAACAGCGCTCACGTCTTTTTCCAATGGTTTAGTCACTTCAAGTTGTCCACTTGAGCCCAGACCATGATGAGCACCATCTTCATGGCCACCTCCACTGTTAGCATCTCGAGAGCCCTTATCATCATCCCCGCGTGTCTCCTGCTCACTTTTTCGATGTGGTTGAAATGGTTTCAATCGTTCTTTCGGTGGTGGTGGTGGTGTAGGACTTAGAAAGGGTCGAGGGGGTGCTTGAGTCGAGAAATGTGGCGGGGGTATGATTGGTGGTGGTGGACGTCTTCCTCCGAAGGCTTCACCGCCACGCGACATTCGTAGGAAACCTTCATCTGAAATGTCAAAAAAAAAGAAACCAAAGAATTAGCACATTTCAGTCAAACAGAGTTCATCTCAAAGACTACAAATCCTTGAGTTACAAACAGTTGGAACGTTTCAATCTAGACTTCCGTTCCTCGACAACCCGATGAGGTATCCAGTATCAAGTATTTTCCTTAAAATGAACCTCAGTCAAAGAGCTCTTCCATTCAGCGATGACGGGTGAATGAAAGAGGCGCAGAGTACGTTACATTATCTCATCATCATCCTTTCCAAAAAAAATGACACAATACAGAAATTCTAAACCAAAAAGACGAAACAGACTGACACTGCATTAAGTTCGCCATTAACGGTCACCATCACCACTGCCTCGACATCATCAATGACACATGTCGGTTGCCAAGTAAAGCATTTCAACATCTCCACCACAAAATTGAAATGACAACAATAATACTTCACTTTCAAATAGATTACGACTAAATTCCCTTCTAAAAAAAATACTGTCGACAGTTTAATAACGAGATCTATACGGCAAAAACAGGTTGTATCGCGCATTGAATCAAATCTTCGTTTCATGAAACGAGTCCCATGATACTATGACCCGATTACTCCACGCACATATCAAATGTACCTAAAATGCGACGAGCACAAGTTCAATTCTTATTTTTCTATCTCTGCCTTTATACCGAGTAAGTGGTTAGATGGGGCGGGTAGTAGAGAAAATCTATTATAGAGTCGAGACTTTCCATTGAGGTGTCATGTCATGATTTATAGAAATGATACCAAAAAGGGAGATTTCTCGAAACGATATCGAACCTGGCAGAGGAGGAATGATTTGGATTCAAACACTTTTCTTTTTTTTTTCTAGAGAAAGCAATTCCCAGTTCTCCTTTTAAGACAGGGGAAATATAACAATGGTTTTTATGAAACCCGAAACGTGGAATCTCTCGAATTCTCTACTTTTCTTCTTATTTTCCTATTTTCCCTAGATCCTAATTCTATCACAAGTTGTAACGTAGAGCGTTGAGACATGAATGCCAAAATATATAAAGGAGAGAAAGTAAAGAAAACAATTTAAGAGACACGACAAACCATCAATTTCCATTTCACACTTTTTTTCGTCTTTAGTATCCGACAGTGTCGCAGCACTTTACCCTGATTCTCATTGTCATCTCGTCTAAACCCTTAACATTTTTAAGTTATACTTAGTACAATTCTAGCTCCTAGAATTGGCCGTCCTCGTCCACACTACCACGACATATTCGATTCACTAAATTTCCATCAACCTTAACTAACGACCATTGTCCTGACGAGTTCCCACCGACCACCTTTCAAAAAAGTTAAAAATTATTGCTTCCACCTTCAAACTTATTACCCCAGCCATGTCGAAAATGTAAAAACCTTCAATTCTTTCAGTGTCGCCATTTACTGTAGCACTTTTCTACAATCAAAATTCCCTACCTTAGTGTCGCTGTCGACTTTATACTCATCTTCAGTCAAACTGAACCGAACGTTGAAACACTCGCTGAATACAATACCGAAAACAGTATCATTTTTTCGTTTTCTACTCCTTACCCGTTAAAAAAAATCTTTTTATCATATTTCATTTTGTACCCCAAAAAAAAACCCGACTAGTAGAGATGAACGAGATGAGGATGAGGACCCTGCGTGAGAATAGAACACGTTTTGTTCCCTATTTGATTCCAGTCCAGCAGAAAACAATAGAATTTGTAATAGAACACCGTGGTGAAGAGCCCTTGAATTCCACTTCAGTCCAAATAAGATTTCAATCTCAAAACAAGTCTACGCTCAAGACAATGGCTGGAAGGTGAAGACAAAATTCATGGTTATCTCTTTTTTTTTTTAAAAAAACTTCCTTTCAAACTAAAACAGTCAAATCCAAAATCATGGAAAAATAATAATAAAATTTAAACTCAAGAAATTGAAACTGACAGTTGGACCATGATTTTTAGCAAAGTATATGCAGTGCGTGCTGGTAGTATACCACATTCCCAATGGGTAGGGCCAGGACCTTCCGACCTTCGACTTCATAAATTGGTTTCTTCCATTACGATATTATAAGTTCCAAACACGAAATCAGGTTCAAAAGCGCGTGCGTGCCTCCCTCGCTTCAATTTATCATATTTTACAAATGAAAAGTCTATTTTTTAACACAATTTTATGAAAAGTTATGTTAGGGTAGAAAACTTGAAAAGTGTACGACCAATTTTGGACAAAGCCTGCCATATTCTTCAAAAAGAGCACCAAAAGCTCTACATATTTTAAGGCTTTTGAATTCAAACAGCTTGAAGGTTTGAATAGAAGAAGGTTTTCTTCACATAATGGATAGCAGGGTTTCCATTTTTTAAAAGTCACCAATGAACTCATTCGCTACAAATCTTTATAAAACCTTCCTACACCCGTTGATACTTTACAGTGGCGAGTGTGTGTGCCTCGAACGTCGTCGTCAGCTGTTGCTGGCGAGTGATTCCTTATACTTTTGACATGATGGGTCTAGTTTCCACTACGTTTTTCCCTTTTCATGTCATACACATTTTGAACATTTTCAACGTCTAACTTCATCTCAACGTCGATATAGTATGGACCACAGAGTAGCTAACGTTCAGTAGCTCTAAACTTCAGCCCTAATTTCTTCCAGGTAACCAAACTAACCAACCATCTTCTCTCTTCGAATCGTCCACTTCTGCCTACTTCATTTGTAAGTTACCACTTAAATTAGAATAAGGCAAAAACTTTTCTATTTTCCATTACAATGCAGGGTCATAAAACACTTGGACTTGGAAGTAAAGGCTCCTCGGTATCCACAACTCAGTACAAGGGCTCCCAAAAACTACAGGACTTGGCCTACAAGTTATGTAACATTCTGAAAGAAATTGGAAGTAGAAGAGAGAAGTTAACCACTTCCTGACATTGGGCTACATTAGACCAAAAGCACTTTACACTATAACACTAGTATCGTAGTTTACATGAACCTTTATGTAAAGTCCTAGACTTTTCCCATTTCACAGTGAAAGTCATGAATCTTGAGTTTAAAACGCGGTTGTACAGAGAGGTAAGTCATAATAAATTTAGACGGAAGTAATCTTCCTATTTGGATAGAAACGATATCGTAAAGGCTTCATTTCTAAAACATCCTTTTCTGTTAACCTAGTCAGAGTTCTTAAGGGCTCCCCACGTGCACTTAACCCATTTTCAAAATCACAGACTCTAAACAACTCTACTTTTTTTGATCTAACTAAAAAAGACTTTCAAATGAACCTTCTCTCTCATCTACTTCGTCTAAACCCAAAGCCTTAACCAAAAAATAAAAAAAAACGACTGAAAAAAACTGGATTTTCAAAAGGAATCTGGCCTAACTTTTTTTTTCGCCTGATGAAGCAACTTTTCTTGGCCCTTTTCTTACATTTCCCTTCCAACTTCCAATAGAAGAGTGAAGGGGGGAGTTCAAATGCTCGACCTGAATTGGTTCTTGTGGATGATGTACAGAAGTTCTTGACGTGGACGCCATTAAAACTTACCTAGTTTTAGCCACTTGGTTCTTCTGCACTTTCCAGGACATCAAACTTCAACCAAAAACTCAACAGAATAAGATGAAAAGTTATAGACTCTTCAAAGAGAATCTAAAAAAAAAAAACCTCAAATTCTAAACTCCCTCGACGAAAATGGCATTTGATTCCATTTTCTAATTGAAATCTGTACGAGATATGTGAATAGCATTGCTAAGGGACACTTGGACCTCGACGATAGTGGACATAATGGACAAAAAATACCTCTATCCTCTACGATATGACAAAGGCACTCACAAGGATTGCAGTAAAATGATAGAGCCCGGCTCTCGAATTTTACCCTAGTTGCAACAATGGGGGGGGGGGGGAGCGAGGGGGGGGGATAGGTAGCAAGTTTTCGTTAACTTTAATCATATTCCAGTTACAACAGCAGGAGTAGTGCAAGAGTTATTTCATGAAACAAAGTTTAATTTATGACATCACTTTACACCATAGTCGTCCTTTAATGTATCTTAACAGTGTTTGCTCTTAGCCACTTCGCGCCAAATCAAATCCTTCCAGGACCCTCACTTCCAATTCATTTAACTCACCCGCCTCTTTCTCACTCGCTTAAAATCACCATCATGGTACTGGAATCCTTTCCAGACTCCAAAGCATACAACCCACAATCTTCAAACTTAGGCTTCACTAGATACAGAGAGAAGAGAAACCTAGAAGATGATTTCTCCATTTTGTCCAGGAAAAACCCACGAACCACCAGAATAATTTCTCCATTGAACCAAAAATCAATTCCAGCATTTCTCATTCGTCCAACTCGTGATTCGTAAAGGAGAGTTTTGATTTTCTCGAAATTGTAAAACCATCTTGTCCAAGTCCCCGAAAGAAAAGAAAAAAGAAATCGGGTCAATTTGTCCAATTCGTCCAGAATACTGCCCAGTATTTACTCATTTGGTAACAGAACGCCCATTCAACCAACTTTTTTTTTTCCTCTAAACAACTCCACTTGTGTACTCAACGTTTTCCTTTGAAAACCTTCCACGGTACTTCCATCCTGAAAAAAAATGGTGACACGGATGAAATTTCGGATGTAACGCAAACACCTGAAACAGTAGAAGAATAATACAAAAGGAAATCAAACAGGCACGACCGTTCCTTTTAGTTTTTTCTTGCCGAAAATAATATAAACTCTATTTTACCAAAAAACAAGAGCTAGCAAGTCCATAGCACAAACGCTACCATTTCAAATTTCAGGGTGTCCCTCAAGGGATGGACAAAAACAACATAATTTCCAAACAAAGTAAGATATTCTAGACCAAATGTTTGAACCCGAGTCAAAAGCAATCAATTGAGAACAATACAAATTCAAAAAAGTTAACGCAAACACCTGAAACAGTAGAAGAATAATACAAAAGGAAATCAAACAGGCACGACCGTTCCTTTTAGTTTTTTCTTGCCGAAAATAATATAAACTCTATTTTACCAAAAAAAAAACAAGAGCTAGCAAGTCCATACCACAAACGCTACCATTTCAAATTTCAGCGTGTCCCTCAAGGGATGGACAAAAACAACATAATTTCCAAACAAAGTAAGATATTCTAGACCAAATGTTTGAACCCGAGTCAGAAGCAATCAATTGAGAACAATACAAATTCAAAAAAGGTCTTCTAGATACAAACGTTACTTTTCGTTCTTTACCCTCTGGAGCCATTAAGGGGTAAATCCAATAGGGACTGTTCCATTGATGCTGTCAACCGTGACAACAGTCCTAGTTGGTCCAACTTCAATTACATTTCTACCAGTAGTGTGTAGTGTCTCTCCTTTCAATGTTTTGAAAAGACATAAATATAAATACACATTTAATCTGGCACTTAAGCCCCTTTAATTGAAGGATGATTCCAATTTGATTCAAGATTCAGCAGGGGACATAAGTAGGGTGATAGAGATGTCAGTCCTTGTCCCTTCCTTTCTAAAGCAATATGGTCATGGACGAGGAGGTTCTATCATAAAGTTCCAACATTCTACAGTAAAATTTTCGTACTTTTTCCTGACCTCATCCCTAGAGTCCCATATTTCCCTGACACTGAAAGGGTCTCGGAAGGAAGAAAAGGTTGAGGAGGCTGATGACTTCATTTTCAAAGACCCACCAGAGTCAACATTAACAACGGAAGATGCCAAGTGGTTGCGGATGCTGGTGGTGGGGTCCTGGACGACGAAGGAAGAAGAAAAAATGCACGAGATAGAAAAAAAAACAATGAAGAATCTTGGCTTAATTTTCTTCTTGTCTTCTGTTCCTTCATTATACAAAGACTTCTTCTGGTAGATTGTACGTTCCCAGCATTTTCTCAACATGCTTCCTCCTCCCTCCAGGTTCTACAATTATTTTTCCTAAAGGAAAAACTTTCTGGCAACCCAACCCTTCATTTCTCGCCTTAGTTCACATCATTTCTAATCTCCATATCTCAGCGTAAGTCTCCTGTGTCAAAGAACACTGAAGAGAGACCATTTGCATTCTTCTTACGTTTCCTTTTCCCTACAATTTTCTCCATCTTCAACCTTATAACCTAAATTAGAACAAGAGAGGAATAAAACACTTCAAGGGAAATCAAATTTGGCACTTTCAAGCCCAGAGGTCTCTACACTTCTTCTACAAGAAAGGACGTTTCCCTCAAGACGCATAAACAGAACCAAATAATTTGAGAAGGGACCTTCCGTTGTCCCAATAATTCGAGTCCATTAGGGACACTTGAGCCATTTCCCGAAACGTTCAAAAGCCAAAGTGTTTCAGCCTGTCACTCTTTTCAGTTCCTCATTTCTCATTTACCTTTGAAGAGATCTTCAACATCTGCCACGGGTGGACTCGAGTCACCTTGTACGTCCAGGACTCCTAGTAAAAGACTACTTAACAGAAGTGAGCGGACATGATGGCCGAAAGGACTTCGACGTGGTCGTCCTTTTGCATGGTACTTGAACGGCCACTCCATTCCCTTCCGCTCAGGAGGTTCAATTACGAATCTGAAACATAAGCAAAAAAACGAAACAAATTCTATTAAAAACTATTCCATCTAAATGATGACCTCATATTTAATCATAACATCTTCATCTAAACACATCTAGTAAATGCCCACCATTCAATTTCCGGTAAATAATTACAATTCGACATTTTGACAAGAAGAAGAGGAAATTTGCACAATTCCTTCCGCTGGCTGTGTACCAACGCCCAAAAAAAAATTTAAATTAAATTCACGCCCGCCATAACGTTTCGATTTGTGGAGACAAAAACGTGTACAAAGTTAGATTAGACTTAACCAAGTTGTCGTTGTCGTGCGGATGCTATTATTTACTTTAAAGTTAAAAATGGCAAGGATACTACTAGTCTCCTAACGCTTTATTTTGCCCTAAGGAACTTGACTAACCAAAAAAACGGAATTCATGCATGGTAAACGTCCTACCGAGACCGGAATGCAAATCTTTTAAACGTTCTATTTTTTTTTTATACAACACACACCCACTTCTAACTTTTTTTTTTTCAAATGAGTACTACTTTTTTTAGCGTTAGAACGTAAAAGGGTGGGTTTTTTGGCAGTTTTATTTACCGAATTGGTCATGTTGGTCACGGTCCGTTGTTCCCGTCTCCTATCATTTTATTTACGCTTCCGAACCAACACGTCTTCTAATCCAGAAAAAGATCTTTTATCACTCCAAAGGAATCTCAATTCCCTTTGTGTGCTTTTTTATAATTAAAACCTATAGGAGATAATGCAAAATACGAAGAGGATGAGAGAGAAATCAAGGGATTTTCTGCCACCTAAAAGCATGTCCTCGTCTCACGCGCCATTTGCAGAATTTTAATTTTCACCTATTGCGAACCAAATTCAACGACAAGCGTGCGGATTTGTATAACTATGACTCTGCAACTCGTCTAATTAATTCATTTAATTCTTTACTTTATCCAACTAGATTCCTCTACTTTTCCACTTATAGCTCGCGGTTCCTCTAATCAATTCTTCGTTCTACTACTTTCGCAACTTCCAGAGAAGGTAATTCGCCAAGTCATGCCAATCTCCCGTTCGTTTAGCCAAAAAAAAAAACACGAAAGTACACAATTTCTTAAAAACTCTTATAAACCTATTCTGAGACTTACAAAAACCATCAAACAAAATCCATTCAACCCCAACAACAAACTTTCAACACATTTTTCACACCGATAAAATTTCACTACCCGCAAACAACAACAAAAAAAAAAACTTTTAAAACCTTCCCCTCACTTTCCTCTGCCCTTCGTTCTTGTTTCAAACAGGAAATTCATGAACTCCAGAACTTTTTCCTTTTAACAGTTCTGGAAGAGTTCAGTCCCAAAAAAAAAACGGGAGTTTGTTCCAAATAACTCCCGTGGTAGGCAAAGGGGACGAATTTACTTTACTTCCTCCATGCCCTGTCCATAGAACATTAAAGGAAGAAAAAAAGGAGGAAATCTTTTAAAAATAAAAATAATGCACATGGAGTTAGTAAGATGAGCTTTTCTTTTGCCCTAGGGCAGAGAAGAAGCATTTTTGCCTTTTTTTTTCATACTTCCCGGATTCTTCTCATAACAAAAATCTTCGTCTCAGGAGTCATACTAACTTTTGCCAGCCATCCAGAACAACATCAACCAACATCTTCTCCNCTCAGGAGTCATACTAACTTTTGCCAGCCATCCAGAACAACATCAACCAACATCTTCTCCAGTCCACATTCCTTTGCCAAACAGGCATTCCTCACCATAACAACACTTTAAAGTCTCTTGCTCCCTTAACAATTTCATCTTCTTCTGGCCCTAAGGCTATTATCTAATAAAAAAAAAGTCTCTTTAAAAAGTCCTTCAAAGTATCAACTTCCAAAAACCAATTTCTCACTTATCAAATTCAACATTTTACGACACGTTAGTGTAACACGCTTGCACTTAAACTCTCTCAAAAAAAAAACTCAACCTACAAAAGTAGTTCCTTAAACTAGACAAAAATCCTAGGGGGGAAAGGGGATTTTGAATAAAATAAAAAAAAAGACAAAAAATTTTACGATACGAGCTTTTAAGTGGCGGGAGACTTTAAGTTAGAAAAGCCTTAGTTTTGATAGATTTGACAGCGAAAGTGGAAAATGGAATCTAGCAAGAGAGAGAGAGACAGAGAGATGATCCTGATCATCATAAGAGATGACTCAACTCCAGTTGTCATTATAGTTATGAAAATAAAAATTTTCATATTTTTTTTTCATAAAAAAAAATGGTAGAATAAAAATTTTGTATAGTTTACGTCTAAAAAAAAGAAAAGACCTTCCATTTCCTTCTTTTTTATGGTTGAACGACAAGAGAAGTGTGTCATATTAAAGACTCTTCGTTTGATGAGACACGATTGGCGGGTTTCCGCCTCATTTTGAACTGGCGTGGGAGATAAGTAGACTTACTTTCACTTCCGTTTCACATTCCTTCTTCTCTTTTTTTTGTAATTTCGTTTTATTGACTCTACGAACATTCGACTGGATGACGGAACAATTTTGTTTTCAAAAAATATTCTCATTTCAAACTACAGACGAGTGAAAGCTACTTTTTTTAAGATCTTTTTTTTTCCTCACTTAAATCTTCTGCTTCTTCTTTAAATCTTAAATGTCAAGAGACACAGAGGTCGTGTCCTTAATAAGTTTTTCATCTTTATTCAACTCCAATCCTTTCTTCTATTTTCCCCACTAGACTTTCTTTTTTTCACTTTAACATATAAGACGAGAGAGAGAAAAATAAGCGAAAGCCCAAAATCAAAGAACTTTCTCCTTCAAATTGGTCACCTACAAAGGTTCAGTTCTCTACCCATACGATTGCCTCAACTTCTATAAGTCACTTTTCTCTTCCGAATAAGGAACGAGTCAAAAAGTTTGAAAAGGACGAAAAAGCGCGACCACTCCTCTCACTTCCAAGACTTCAAACACTGGAAACCCTTCGTCACTTTTCCTTTGATGATGATGTCTCTCCAGAACTTGCTCCAGCTTTCACTTCTTTTCCGGGGTGTAAAGAGAAAAACTTTGACTTTCTCCTCACACTGCATACTAATTCATATCTCTCCCCTGCTTTTTCTGCCTCTTAGCCCTAATCAAATTTCTCAAAAAAAAAATATGATTCTTCATCTCTCACTTTTTTTTTCTTTAAAAAAAAACGTCTAGAGGAGTCAAGGAAGAAAAAACAATAATTTTTTCATCTAAGAAACTCTACTTTTTAAAATCAAAGTCAATTCTAGGGGGCCAGATTTAACGACCCACTTCACTTGCCCTTTCTTCTCTACTCATCCAACATAAAAAAAAAAACTTTAGATACAAATCTTCAAAAAAAAAAAATTTTTTTTAACCAAAATTTTCATTCTCTCTTTTAAAATATCAATGAACGAATTTTGAGTGTTAAGATTCTAAAGAAACCAAAAGCGTCACCAGATGTGCATCGAAAAATAGGGAGTTTTCAAAAGTCCCACCACAGACAGGAAGTAAAGTTCCCACCCTTTAGACCAAAAAAACAGCCCCACCTTCTTACACCCTGTCCAAACACATTCATTCACAAAGTACCCTCCCTGCTAGCCCAAAAAAAAATCCGAAGGGGACCCCCGGGCAGGTAAGTGTCAGTT
>JABASK010000277.1:0-17882 GCA_019776465.1 Rambutanura hunanensis | reverse complement strand
CCATTTCGTTAACTAATTTTAACTTAACTTTTTTTTCTTAACTAAACTTAATTCTTTAACTTAATTTTTTCACACAATTTTTCCAGTGTGACTTGGCCGGCAGAACAAGAAGGAGCAACAAAGAACAAGATTACCGTAAAAAAGTGCGTCGCAATATATAATCAAGTCAGATTGCTTAATGACCTGAGCAATATTGTCATCGGTAGAATTGGTGCCCTTGCTTGGAAGGTCATAGGTATTCTAGGCGTTGGAGTCTCGTTGTACATTCTTATTCGGCTTAACGTAAAGCTCCGAAGTTTTGGTGTAGTTGTTTGCCTATGTACACTGGTTTTCGGAGGAACATCAACATCTTTTATTATGTGCATGGTGATGGCTGACATTTATAACATGTCTTCGCAATTCAAAAGAAATATACTCAACGGTTTAATGGCGAAAGATCGTACAAACATGGTGAACTTGGCTCTTGTAAATTCCGTACCATCTATTCGCTGCAGTTTTGGATCATTTTACTTCGTTGAAGACAGAGCGACACTAACAGTGGTCGACACAATAATACAATTTGTTGTATTCTTACTACTGTCATATTAGTTATTCACAAGCAATACCACTCTTGGAGTCTACAACTTTTCAGGATACAAGTAGAAACTAGTGAGGAGTGAAGCAAGGACAGTATGCTTTAGAAAAGTTAAATGTTTAAGTTTTGGGAGTAAAACGTTTTGTCAAAAACATTTAATATATTTTTTTCGTTGCGTACGTATAGTTTACGTTAATTTTATGTGAATACATTTTTAGAACTATTTGTCAGTACCGAACAACTTCACGTAGGTATACATTATTCTTGAACAATATGATTCTGAAACCAGTGTAAATTGAACATGTTAAAATACTCTTCTTCTCTGTAGGTGAATTATTCTGCGGTGTCTTATGTAGTAAGCCTTTGAGAATAGTGTTGTTACATATCTTGCCCGGAGTGTTGACTTGTCGGGTCACACCATCGACCTGATAATCATATAAATCAATCACCTTGAATAGATCATAAATTTGGCAGATAAATTTGATTTCCGCGGCTAAATATTATTAAACAACGTTATTTCCATTTTTTTTTGCATTGGTTTCGTTTTCAAGATTTGCCTTGGCTTATAGGGTTAGCCCGCGATTCCTAAAACAAATGAAAACGTCTTTCCGTATTCATAAACTGTATATTTTGGTAAGCTTTGGGGTCCAGGCTGACCAAACATTAACAGCATCTAACCAACCGTTAACCTTTTCATTACAGATTTTTTTTCTTTTTTGATGCACTTGAGAGACTGCATTTTTAAGCAAGAAATGTGAAATGTGATAAAACCGTTTACGGGAAAGGTTTCGCCAGCAAGTTGCCATGGCTACGAAATTGAACTGTTATAGGTATTTCAAAACAAAATGACACAAATATGTGTCTCCCGTCTCTCATGTTTGCATTTAAAATACACGTATTTGTGTCAATCGGACTAAACGGGTTTAACGTTCAAATAACACTACTGGTCGTGGGACTCATGTGAACTGCTCAGGAATTTACGACAAATAGAACATTTACTAACTTTGAGATAGCGCGAAGTGTATTTCCTTAAGTTCTAGAAGGAAATACACGTACGGCTACATCGTATTCCGAATGTGTTCGGTAAAACTAAATTGGAAATGACACTTTCGACAACGGTACAATGTTTAGCATTAGCAACATGGTGCATGAACTGGTTCACCGTTTGTCCTGTGTAAAGTGCACAAAATTTATCGAGGGGTTATGTACTATGTTTGTTAGTAGTAACTTGAACTTTTGTTGAATGTAACGAATAAAGGAGGTTGCAACCAATTCGTTGAAAGAAGTAGGTAAGTTGCGTGGATAAAGAAAATGCAAACGAAAAACCGCTTTACACGCCTGTTGTGTTAGAGAAGGTCAGGAAAAGCCGGCCTTTTGGTTGTTTCTTATGTTAGTTTAGTAATGTCAATGTGCAACACAATAAAATTTTCCAACGCAACCACGAAAACGGTGCACATGTTTGTGTTGTAATCCCTAGTTGTTTTTTTCTTTCCTGACGCTGGATCCATAGTTTTCCTTTCCTGTGCCATTCCCGTGCCATTCCATTGGAATATATATATCCTATTTTGTGAATTCTTAGGTAATTTCAGTATCTTTTGTAAAACATGTCTAACAGATATGCTAAGGGTCTCGTTTTTCCACAATAAAAAAATACCATTTAAATTCAGTTGGAAAGTGATAACACTCTTATAGCCTTATTTGCGTATGGTGTTCAGGGTTTCATTTTCTCTTGGGATTGGGGTACTAAATATATATGGGTACTAAATTTTAATTGATTTTAATTTAATTTGGTCCAGAAAATAATTTTTGGACCAAGAAAATTGTTATTGAAGATTTGAATCATACAAAGAATTTGGTCCAGCAAATTTTTTTTGGAACAACAATTTTTTTTATTGAAGATTTGTATGATACAAAGAATTTGGTCCAGAAAAATTTTTTGGTCCAAAAAAATTGTTATTGAAGATTTGAATGATACAAAGAATTTGGTCCAGAAAATATTTTTGGACCAAGAAAATTGTTATTGAAGATTTGAATCATACAAAGAATTTGGTCCAGCAAATTTTTTTTTGGACCAACAATTTTTTTTATTGAAGATTTGAATGATACAAAGAATTTGGTCCAGAAAACATTTTTTGGTCCAAAAAAATTGTTATTGAAGATTTGAATGATACAAAGAATTTGGTCCAGAAAATATTTTTGGACCAAGAAAATTGTTATTAAAGATTTGAATCATACAAAGAATTTGGTCCAGCAAATTTTTTTTGGACCAAAAAATTTTTTATTGAAGGTTTGAATGGTACAAAGAATTTGGTCCAGAAAATATTTTTTGAACCAAGAAAATTGTTATTAATCGATACAACACATACTCATTCTAATACTTACTTATTCAGATTGTTACTCGTATCTATCATTTTTGGGACGTAAGTAAATCAATCTTTATTAATCCATCCTCTATTATTCGCCGTCAGGTCTTTGACCTACAGCCCCACACCATATAGTACTAAAGTAGTCTAGTGAAAAGCGCTGGGTAGCAATTTCAGTCTCCGAAACGCTATGGCGAAGACATGTACATGGACTGGGTGAGGGAGAGGTGGGAAGCCTTTTACATTAAATCCAATAATAAAATGGCGCGAAGCGCCAAACCCCGAAATACTTGTGACACATAATAGCATCTATTATTCGAGGTCATCTGTGTATTACCTCCATCCGTACGATTATGAGATGAGAATGGAAGAGTAAAATCATGTAATAGTGTTTAACTTTTGTTTTTGAGGCTCCTGAGCAGTAATTTTTTATTTGAGTGTTTTAGAAGGAAAACTTATGCATATATTTTTCAAAAATATAAGTTTTTTTTTCCGAATCTTATAACTAGTCACACAAGATGTTGTGAATAATACAATTTTTTTTTAATTGCCTTTCAGGATTTTAGATTATTGCACGAATTAGTTACAGGAGCAAACTTTTTTTTTTAAATAATTACTGGCAATTGGCTGGAACATCGAAGCTTTCAATGCCGTTGAACCGAGCACCCAAACCAAGCCCACGGACTGCAAATCCTTTCCAAAGGGCACACTCATTGGCACCACCGTTGTTAATTTTGTCAGCTTGAATAATGGCATCTCGAGCGTCAACAAACGTAGGGTAACAAGGTTGAAGTTTCATGCCATCAACCAACAATTGAAAGAAGATGATATTTCCTCCCAATGAAGCATTTCGTTTCGGACGTGGAAGAACTTGACCGTTGATAATTGATTTGTAAGTTTCATCAGTCTTGAGCTCTTCAGCCTTGTTGTTATACCAGTCAGGATCGAAACCATGTTTCTCAACGAGGTTCCAGAAGACTTCGTACAAGATGACGGCCCAGACTTCTCCTAAAAATACAATATATTTTGAGTTACCCCACTTCAAAAATTATAAAACTTCGGAATGTCAATATGTCACCTTTAGCATGAACTCCACCGTAGCCAAGACGAGCGACAAAGTTGTAGGTTGAAGGATTAATGCTCTTGTCGGTCGAATACTGAAATCATAAACAATAACGAAATGACCAACAAAGTTCATCATCGATATAAAAATATTGTGACTAAAATATTGTCACATACTGGATAGTTTCTAATTCCACCATCACCGGCAGAATAGTCGCCCATTTCATACACTTGAGCTCGGGTGGTATCCTTAGTTACTCGGGTAATGGTGGCAAAAACGTCTCCCCAACCTTCTCCCATGCCACCAGATTCACCGCCTCCAAGACAATTGGCATTAAGTCGACCACCAGTCAACCGATTTGAAATTCCATGAAGATATTCGTGCATCTACCACAAAGAGTGACAGTTGGGGTGAAACTCGGATAGTTAGCCACAAACTTTAAAGCAGATATCCACAACTTACAACAATGCCTCCATCCAAATCTCCATCTCTATGTGGATTAGTTCCGTCCCAAATGTACATCCGCATTCGGCCTTGTGATCCATCTGGGGGCTAATTAATTAATAATTAATTAATAAATTGTATTCATCAAATCGATTCTCATTTTAAATTTGTATTTGCTAACAGTCATAAAGTTGGCATTGTTACGACCAGAGCCATCTTGTGCGTGAGCATAGACAGAATCAGCTTCTGCACCACCAAGGCCAAAGTTGTTATCTTGAAAGTTACCAGCCAATTCGTCGAATCCATATACATCTACAGGAAAACCAGGAAATCGTTGAGTTTTGTACAAAAAGAAAGAATTTTGAAATTACTTAGATCTTACAGAATAAGTCGTGGATGACGTTGTTCCAGTAAAACAAGTTGGTAATAGCAGCATCTAGGTATTCGCTTGGTTGTTTAGTCAAATCAATTGGATGGTCAAACACCAAGTTTTCACCACCATCGGGTCGGTAGTTGTCAATATATGCGCCGGTGCGTCCCCCTAAAAAACGATACTTTAATTACTCTAGTATTTCATGTTATGACCATTTAACTTGCTTACTCAAGTTCTCTTGAGCGTAGACATTGTTGCCGATGGTAAGCGTTGAATGCTCGGTTAAACTTTGTGAGTGCCAGCCCAATGGAGAAGCAACAGGGTTAGCGGGATCTTCAACGATGACACGATCTCCACTTTCGGGGTCATTGATCCCAAGTGGAAAGACATTGTAAGATGCATCAGATACCCAATCAACAAGTTGTACAATATCGTTTGAGATGGCATTGACAACAACGTTGTACCTAAATTCATTGGTAATTGCATTAGTAAATGAAAGTGCCATTTACTACGCGTTAAGTTGATGGCACTTACATGTTTTCCTTCGTTTCAAAAACAAAGTCCCAAGCCAAAACGAGGTCGTTTCCGCCATTAACTTGAATATATTTCAAGGCAGCCGGGAATTTTTTGTTCAAATCTCCATCATTGTTCTTTC
This sequence comes from Rambutanura hunanensis, assembly GCA_019776465.1. Taxonomy (NCBI): domain Eukaryota; kingdom Metazoa; phylum Arthropoda; class Collembola; order Poduromorpha; family Neanuridae; genus Rambutanura; species Rambutanura hunanensis. Next base: position 12,410 of record JABASK010000277.1, on the reverse strand, counting down.
CGATGAGGGAGGTCAATGCCCGGAGAGCATCAGCGACAGAAGTTTTGGCGCGTAAGACTGAAATTTTAAATACAAATTGCTACAATCTTATATTTATGCGAATAAACTAGAAAAATATTTCATACCTGATGCTGGAGCATTGCCGTCATAGAAACTGCTACCATAAGAGAGGATTTGACCATTTGGCCCAATGTTGATGTTTCCGACACCGTTTGACAACTTCAATTCCGTTGACAAATTGTTGAAAGTAAACGTGTGTCACGCCATTGTGCGCACTGGTGTGGTAACTGGCAACTTTGACTTCAGACTTAGACTTGACTTTTTGGGCAAAAAACCTAGAATTACAAATTTCATATCACATTGCGGTTTTGCGGTTTATATTTTTCTTATTAAACAATAAATCTTTTTTTTTTTAATTATTTTTACTCGACTGCATCAGCAACGCGATCTGCACCATTGAGAGAAGCTTGCTCCTCGGACTTGAAAATTTTAAATGACTTTTTGATTTCTGGATAGAAATTGCCATGAGTTCTTGGTTGACTTAGTGGCACTAAAATGATTGGACAACAAAAAATGTATAAATAATTTGTATAATAATTCAAAGTTTTCTTAAAAAATTATCGTTAAATTATTATTTTTTAACTCAATTTTTATAAACTCACAATTTTTAGCTAAAATTTGTACCCCCAAAAACCCAAAAAGGGCGATTGCAAGCAAAAATTTCATTTTGACTATTTTCTAGTTTACTTTTGACTAGAAAATAAACTGAAAGAATAAATTAGTGTTGAAACTTCTAATGGTTTTATAGCAAAAATTAAACACGTACATTATTTGCTTGCAAAATTAATCTAATTTTTTTTAAATCTTTGAAGTGTTTCTTTTTATCAAATATTTTTGCAATTTGAATCATAACCAGACAGCTTGCGTAGTATAGTAATTAACAACTAAAAGTTTTAATTAATTGGAAATTCCGTAATTTTTCCACACGGAGCGTGTCTGCATTATCATATCAAAATTGTGCACTGATATGTGCCACTGTTAGGTTCAAGTTTTTCAGAATCGTACGATAATTAATTGACACATATCTTTTGTATTTTCCCAATTTCCTTGTACTTGTTAAAAAACAATTTATATAATATAGAGTGCTACGAACGATTGACTAAATAAAATAGATTAAAATAGATTACATGTAATTCGGGTTTTTTCGTATCCGGGCTACTTCACGATACACGAGGTAAACCCAAGTTGGCACTTCATTTTTATGATTCATTTTGTCATCCGGGTAAAACTGGAAAGAAATTTTCGTCCAGGATGGCGTTCAACTACTAATGTCAATTCTTAGCGTTAGATATTATGTCCAACATTTGCAAACGAGAATAATTTACTCACAAACTTTTTGTATGCTGGAGCATTGGGCAATACCGAAATATCTCTGTTCAGCAAGATGAAAGAATTATTCTATTCGATTTAAATACAGCAAACTTCTACAGACGAAGATCAATACTTGATCAACTAAATATTAGCCCAAAGTTATAGGTTGGCATATAGCCCAAAGTCATAGATCTAGGTTACCGAAGCGACCTTTCGGTTATAAATGTGAGGCGTATAAGCATTTACGATTTTTATAAAAAGTGGACAAAAATAATCGCTGTTGTTCAGATCATCCCACAATAACCTAACATTAGGTCTCAGGGTCTTTTCAATCGGCAGTGTGAAAAAGCATAGAGTTACTTTAAAGCATACTTTACCTTGTCTTAATTTAAATGTACGTTATTGACACTCACTCAATTTTACTTTTCACGATGCGACATTTGTAAAGCAGACGATATTGCCTACCTTGTTTACCACAAGGGAAGACAATTTTTCCTTAAATTCAGCTAAAAAATTTAAACATTAATTGCATCCAACATAAAGCGCTGGTAAATTCAAATTACAATTCCAGATGCATTGTTTTTTTTTTATAATTCTAGAATATCTTTTCCTGCCTTGTAAGATCTTTTAAGATCTACGTTTTTGACACCTACGCAATTTTAAACTGCGCTTTCTAAAATCTACTTTTTTTCAAAATCTATGCAACTGTCATCTCCGCATTTCAATTCTACGCATTCCAAAATCTACGTATTCCAAAATCTACTCTTTTGGCGTCTCCGCTTTTAAACCTATATGCTTTCCGGTCTCCGCCGCATTTGGATCTATTTATTTGTCGCCATACCATATTAACAAGGCGTTCAGTTATTTGTATTCAAGTTAATTCAATAAAACATCATTTCCAGTTCTATTAAAATAAAATAACAGCCATGTGACTTCTAATGATTTAGAAATTACAATTAGCCTTTTCCGTGTTTCTTCCACTAACCAATTGATTTCCAGGACTAAATGTATCAAATGCCGCACGGTGGGATCCCATGAAAAATAGTGAAGAGGTTTTGATAAGTTTATAACAGCTTACTTCTACGTTGGTGTCTTGAAAAATATTTTTCTACGATATGATTTAAAATTGTATACAAAAATGTGGAAAACGGTTGCTTGCGAATATTAATCTACACGGAAAATTGAAAAGATCACTTTGAGCAAATTGAAACATACAACAGATACTAGAAAAAAAACAATTTTTTTTGTGCTAAAATTTTCATGAAAACTAAAATTGATTCAGGAGCTGAGTTGCTATGCTTAGGGATTTATATTCAAAATTGTTCAAAATTTTGATTACAAACATTGGCAAATGCACCCCATGACGATTAAAATGCAAAACTGCACAACGACCGTCGTGCAGTGACTTTGTTATCAAGATGAACTGTAGTAGCTCTAACCTTTGCCAAATCGATATAATAGTTAGCAACCCACCAATTAGCAAGCACTTTTTAGATGAAAATAAGTTAATGTTGACGCCTTTATTTGAAAAAGACTGTTGTTAATTTAAACTGTGGGTGTGCTATACCAATTGGGCGTCAGAAGTAGGCAGTATAAAAGAAATAAAGTAAGACATTTCCAGGAATATTCTGCAAAATGCTCTCTACAGGAGAATTGCACCAAGTGCAGAACTTGTTTAAAGTTTTTAATAAAGTTAAAATTCTAGAATTTGAATCTAGAGATAACTTGTTATATCGCACTACCTCCAAATTTGCCAAGGTGCTATCTGCAACACTTACTGTCGCAGGTATTTGCCAAGCTGTATACTTATTCGTTTCGTTATACAAGGCACAAAAGAACAGCGGATACCTTATTCTTGCATACCAACTTGCAACTTTCTGTTATTTCGTTGGCTATGTTGCCGTCAAGGCGACTACTTATATTTACGAGGGCGAATGCGTTCAACTATTCAATCGGCTTATGTTCATGAACGAGCAAGGTAATTCAGCAACGTTTGTGACTCTTAATGTAAAATTGATAACGTTTACCAGTATAGTATTTTTTAGTAGTCTAACAGTTTCATTGATCAATGTTTAGCTTGATTAAATGTTTACTTTTGCAAACATTTACAGAAAATCCCTACATTTAATTAGTAATGACATATATATTTGAGTTTCAGAAACTCAAATAAAAGAAAACTGAATTTTCTAACATATATTTATATAAAGTTATATAAATAGTATATTGTAATATACAACTGCATCCAAGTTGTTGCCTTAACGCACCGAACTTACCCGTTTTTTTTAACTTGTAGGGATACAATTTTTTGGGAAGGATTTCTGTAACCGCAATAGAATGCGGGCAACAATTTTCAATTTGGCGGCGTATTCCTTAATATTTGCTTACTTTGTGTATTTTGGACTATCCTTCTTAATCATGGATGATGCACCGACCTTGTTCTATGAAGTAAAATTGATGTTCAATCTAAGCCCAATTGTTAGTCGCATCCTTTTCATTCTAATCCAAGGACCAATAATTGCCGACATGTGCTTACATCTTCATTTTTACGTTTGCTTAATGTACGTTGTGGAAATGTCATTGCGGTTCTGGACCAAAGTTGCATGGTAATTCACTCTGTTTTTACAATACAATGTTACACGAGAACAAAAGCGTAAGATTATGAATACTATATAAATTTTTCGATCGGGCTTAAATTTTTTTGAGTTGGGTATGCTTTTGAACAATTTTTTTCTCGCCGATTTTGATGAATAACTTTATTTTTGCCTGAAAGCTTGGATTTAAAAAAAACCAAGATTAAATATATAAATTCTTCAAACAGCTCTCGAAAAAAAAATTGTTTTTAAATTCAACCTATTTTTTTCTAACAAAATAATTTTTTCGCTGATTTTGCTCAAAATCATTTCTTTAACTAACAATAAGTTCCAATCTAACCTAATTTAAGTCATTGAAACAAGAAAAAAAGTTGAAGAAAAATTCCGTCAGCATCATAGTGTTCAACATACATAAATTCGTTAACAAAATGATTTTAAGCACCATTGATGCAAAAATTTTTATCAAAAAAAATTAATTTTTTACACCGGTGAATACATTTTCACCCTGTGGTTTCGGTATTATATAATTAGCGCGATCCACTTGCGTGCTATTTAAACTATTAAGAAATAAATTTGAGTACTAATTAAATTACGAACATTCTGCTATGTACTACACACTTTTTAGTGTGACTTGGCCTGCAGAACAAGAAGGAGCAACAAAGAACAAGATTACCGTAAAGAAGTGCGTCGCAATCTATAATCAAGTCCGATTGCTCAATGACCTGAGCAATATTGTCATTGGAAGAATTGGTGCCCTTGTTTGGAAGGTCTTAGGTATTATAGCTGTTGGAGTCTCGTTGTACATTCTTATTCGGCTTAACGTAAAACTTCGAAGTTTTGGTGTAGTTGTTTGCTTATGTACACTGGTTTTCGGAGGAACATCAACATCCTTTATTATGTGCATGGTGATGGCTGACATTTATAACATGTCTTCGCAATTCAAAAGAAATATGCTCAACGGTTTAATGGCGAAAGATCGAACAAACATGGTGAACTTGGCTCTTGTAAATTCTGTACCATCTATTCGCTGCAGTTTTGGATCATTTTACTACGTTGAAGACAGAGCGACGTTAACAGTGGTCGATACAATAATACAATTTGTTGTATTCTTACTTCTGTCATATTAGTTAATCACAAGTAATACTTGGAATCTACAACTTTTTCGTATATAAGTAGAAAATTGTGAGGCGTTTAGTAGTGATTGTTTAAATATTAGGAGTAAAATACGTTTGTCAAAAACATGTAGTACTTTTTTTGTTTCGTGTAGTTTACGTTAGATTTTTTTTTAATATAAACGTTTTTTTTTCAAAAATGTTTTGTATAATAATCTTTTGTTCCTGTTGTAGTATCCCGGTTTTTTAGTTGTTGCACGAATTGGTTACAGAAACTAATTCTTCCTCAAATAAAAGCTTTCTGGGCTTAACGGGATATAATTTGTTGTCACAATTTTTTTTATTTGCAATCGACTGCTGAGCGTATAGCTTTTTTACTGTTTTCCTACAACCTTTTCGCTATGTTCATTTTTACCGCTATTCGTTAGTATCGAACAACTTCAAATGTACAGATTAGCCTTGAATGGTTTCCGACCGTATCGTTCTGAAAGATGTGTAAATTGATTATTTGTATCAAATATAGCTTTGCCCAAATCCAAATACACTTTCAAGTCGGCCAATTGTGGAGAATTACGGTACTTTCTTTCTAGTTTTCGTTGTAAAAGTTCCATTTCTTGAGAATAGTCATGCAATTCTTGAAGCGTATACTGAAGCGCCTTCGTAGCGGACATGCGCTTCTTACGAATAAGCAGAATATTTGATTCCTCTCCGTTTAAAATTTCTTTCTGTACAGAAAACATATCGTTGATAGTAAGCGAAGCACGAACCCAGCGTCGGCGACAGAGGTCAAAGAGCGGATCACGTCGAATTCTATCCGAAACGGTGACATTACGACAAACAGCCGTCCACTCGTGAAAAGGAAGCCAGCCATAAGTAGACTCACGCCGAAAATAATAAAATCGTTCTTGTTGTCGAGGATCATCTCCACCGACTACCCAGCCTAGGGTTTCCCAAGCATTACATTCCAGACAATCAACTGTCCATTTGATAAATTGGTCACATTTGTCAAACCCATAGGGTATAAGGGAATTACGAAATTCTCCAAATAGGCGACAAATAATTGCAAATCGGGGAAATTTCGTTGTCTTTGCGATTTCTTCGTCAGTACTTTCTCCTTGGCAAATTGAACAAAAGGCGTCAACAGCCTGAACCATTTCCAACGTAGGAATTCCAGCGTTCCAAAAATCCTTGTAGTTGTCAAAAATGTCATCTGCAAAGAAACTTAACTATTAGTACAATTCCAAAAATTTCAAAATTTGCAAAAATAAATCAATAAATAACAGCAAGAATTTGACATCACAGTAACCAATGTATCTTACCTAGAATCACGAACAGAAACATGAGGACAGTATTTGTAAATTGGTCAGCCAGTAAAACTCCAGGACTGAAAAAAGCACTGAGCATAGGTACACAAGTGTGATGCAATTTTTTCCAGTATGGTGATCCTTCCGGTTTTCCCATTTCACGAAGCCATTCGTTCATAATTGCTTGTGCTGCAGCAATGTTTGCAATGCCTAGATCTACTGGTGGATATGTTCTCCAATCCATGACTACCGGAAAGAGTCCTTTAATCGATACGGGCTCACAACCCGGAACGAAAACAACTTCGCCACGATCAAATAATATTTCAAGTCGTTTGTAGGCTTGTGTCAATTTTTCATCAACTTTCCCTGTTTTCACATTGTAAACACGGTAACTCCCAATATCAAGTTGCAAGTCTTCATCCGGTTCGGTTACTTCATCTTGTCCAAATTCAAGTTTTTTTATTATACGAAATGGACCAAAATAAGTCAATCGTTCGTAAGTAGGTGTGTCCATTGCTTTTTCTCCTGTGTGTATCGACCGATAAAATTTTTATTCCGTAGTAGTTATTAATTTGTCTTGTTTTGCTGTTAGTATCAACCTCGTCTAAAGCAGACTACTACCTGCTTCTCGTTAAAGAAGAGTTAACTGACAATATTCAAAATTGGGGTAAGTTGCTGAAAAGTAGGACAATGATCATAATTAGGAACCTTCAGCATTGTCCAGTAGAAATGCGGAACTGACCCGGTTTACATTTTATTTTACTTTCTCCACTCATGCTTAAAAAAAAAATTTTTTTATACTCCTCGAAATGTTTATGTTGTTAATTTTTTTTTTGTTTTTGGTTTTTTAGAAACTACAAATAAGAAAAGAAATTTACAAAAAAGAACTTAAATCATTATAATATACAACGATTTGCTTCAAAATTCAATATTTCCTAGTAAGAAAATGAAGGTTTTGTTTCTGGGAAGGGATAAAAAAACAGGAAATACTAAAAAATTAACTTTTAAGGCTTTCAAATTACGGATGTAACTTAAGTCGACTTTTGCAAAAGGTTTGTTCCGTTTATGGGTTTGCTCTAATTCAGAGTTAATCATCAATAGCTCTTACCTTACACATGTACAAATAGATCAAAGTTTTTGCTGTAAACAGGAAATTCATTTCCAAAATTTTTTTCTTATCAGATAAAATTGCACCATGAACTTTAACTATATACGTAATTTTGTTTTTCAATCTTAATCTCGTAAGTTCGAAAAACATGAACAATATCAGTTTGCACTTGATTGATGTCAAAGTGACGTCAATCTGCTCACAAAAGTGTATCAGTTTCCACAAGATTAATATGGGCTCTGGACAATTAGCCAGAGATACTAACTAATGTCGATTTAGAACCAAAAATGCTTGGAACAGTTAAAAATTTCCTACAATTTGACAGTTTAAGGTCCATAGGGAGATGACGAGAGTATTGCCGCCGTGGACAAAACAGTACTCACCGTAAAAATCCAAAAGAGTACTCTGTCACAGACATAAGCAACGGTTTTCCATTCCATTTCAAGGGATTCATGATGAAGCTGAGATTTCATTCGAAATTCATATTTATCAATACATTTAAGAATTTTTTCAATCGCTTCAACAAATCGCTTCTCTGCTTCACCATATTCCTTATCCCCACTAGTCATCAAGGAAAAAATGGAGGCTCTATGTTTAGTAGGAAAGTCGTACGTTCTTGGGGGAGACATTCGAATGTCGTCCAAATAGTCACATTTTCGAAATGCACCACTGGCGTTCAATTCTTGTCGCAAAGCAGGATGAAATTTCTACAAACAGAAAAAAAAACACAAACAAAAATAATTCCTTCTTTATGAAAAATCTAAAAATTATCACAAAATAAAAGTTAATAACGTGAAGTTATTTCGTTCTTACCCCGAGTTTTAGTTTGAGTGCCTTCAGTTCTTCTAAATTTTGTGCATTTTTTCGTGTAAACGATTCTATTAAATTTGGATCTTGCTGAATTAGAACCAATCGGCTTACAAAATGAGTAAGAAGTCGAACAAGTTTTGGTACAGGTATATTACGAATACCTCGATGATGAATATTAAGCGTAATGACAGACATGGCCGAAGCGGAAGTAACAATGCAGATGCTTACGCCATAGTAAATTCCTGAAATAATAATGTTCAAACCTAAAATTTATTTTAAAAACTTAATTGATACTTTTGAAATTTTTGAATCAATTAAAGTTCCAGGCTTGAAAAGATTTGCCCTAAATGTTCTTAGTTTTCAAAATTTTAAAACTTTAAAACACTTGTTTTTCACAGTTTTGCTAACCAATGAGCGGTGTCTTCTCTGTCGGTGGGAGACTTTCACGTATTGTCATCAAAAAAACTGTCATAGAAAGAAGAGCAGAGATACCGAGCGTCACCTTTTCTCCAGAATCAGGAGGAACGAAAAAGACGAGAAGCGCTGTTTATTAGAAAAAAAAATACAGAGAAAAGTAAAATATTGAAAAATATTTCAATTTACACAACTCAGTAGGACACAGTAGAGGTAGGATTTTTTTTTCAAAAAAGATTACTTTTTGTTTCTTACAAAAAGAAGGAATTGTTCTCCACTAAAAGTAAAAAAAGTGGAAAAGAACTATATTTGCTGAAGTGTTTCTCGCTAAAGTAAGCGCAGCGCGGATGTTCAAATTTTTTAAAGATCAATGTTCAAGCGTTTCCGAGTATTTCTTCATCACAACCTTTCCGTTGAAAATAGATTTTGATAAAATTAATTAAGCAAAAATACATTTCCGTGTGGGTTGTGTGTCGCTTGATCAAGTTACCATTTCCTTGAGTAAAGTTCTTGGATGTGGTAAGATTTTCAAAAAAGTCAACGTGGTACTGATGAAATTTCAAGATTTTTTTTGAAGTGTCCTTATTCTTCGTCGCCTACACTTGAAACTTTTGTATTATTGAAAGACAGATACACTTACCGATACCGTTGATGAGGCAGCACGGTACGATAAGATTGAAAACGTAAAAAAAGTGACGTCTTCTTAAGGTGATGGTAAAAGTGATGTCAGGATACGGTTCGTCCGGACAACAGGAATACACAATTTCGTTTCGCGTTGCTAGGAAACTGAGCAAATCAAACTCTCCATTCTCATGGTAGTTACTCAAATCTCCTTTCGATTCCGGGACTTGTAAATCTAACTAGAAACACAAAAAAATTAATAGTGTAGAAGCCTCTACTGGAAAAATTAACTAAACTATTTAAAACTTTTTTTTTTAAAAATCACTCTCTGAGAGGATTCAGAATTTTAGATTTGATAAGTGTTCAAAATTTCAAAAAATTTGTAAAAAATGTTCAAACATTAAGTTAGGCTTAAAAAGTTTCAAAATCCAATTTAATTTTTTTTTCATATTTTTGTTAGTCATTTTACTTGGTAGCCATCAAAGGTCCACGAGGCCCATTTGAGAATACAGTTCTGAATGTCAAAAGGAAAGTATTCGACGTTAATGTCACATGAGCTTTTGTATATTCCATGACTCAACCAGGTCACTTCCCCTTCGTAGGTAATAATGACATTCGTATTGATCACGCTTGATGAATACTGGGAGTCAGCATTGCTGTAAATGACAACAATCGGTAAAGTATAAAAAACGTTCTGATTTTAAATATGGAGGAGTGTTGCTCAAAAAAAAAACTAGGTATACTTGTAAAGGATTAAGTCTGGTTTCCAGATCCGTTCATAAGGAATTCGAATAACTTTGATTCCACCGTATTCTGAATAATTCCACTTCAAGTGCTGATCCTTCCATGTTTGTGCCAACCAACAATTTGTTGTCAAAATTTGATTCTTTTCATCCTGAGAAGAGAAAAAAACTAGAGAATTTCTTAAGTTCAAATTACAAGAAGCCACAGTTACTATAACGTACCACGTCAATGATATGATGAAGCGACAAATTGAAAGTAATTAGTAACGGGCCTGTAAAATTCTCCACAGGGCGGACTGACGCGTCGTAATCGTTGAACAAATATTTTACCAATCGCTGCTCATCGAACCCACAAATCGCTGGAGAGATTCCTTAAAAAAAATTAGAAAATTCTAAAAAAGAAGAAATTCATTCTAGCAAATAGTTTCGTTTTAGCTCACCATAATAAAGAATCAGTATGAGAACCTTTGTTTGGAGGAGAAAACACTGACACATTTTTACATAAAATTAAAAATGAGTAAAAATTTATTCAGCCTTCATGGAAGGAAGCGGAAATGACACTGGCGACATTCTGGGCGGTGTATGGCGGTTTATAAGCAAAATCTCTGAAAGGTGCTACACTTAAGAACACAGAGAAAATGAAAGAAAAACCTATTGAAACCAAAAGACGCTTCAAGTGCCCTTTTTGAAAGATGAAGATTTGGGAAGTCAAGAACTTTCTCCACTTAAAGTTCAAAGTTCATACAGAGCTACATACCATATTCGTCTGTAGAAACTAATCCCACTGCATCACAGTTTTGTTCATATGACAGAAATTTGAGAATTTCGGAATGCAATAATTTAGGTAATTCGAAAGATTTATTAAACTAAGCAGCGTACGTAACCTGAGATATAAAATGCTAAGAAGTGAATTTGATTTCAGTTGTGGTAACCAAAACTCTTGTTCATAGGAATTGAATTAGCCGACGGAATGGAGGGTTTAAGTTGGACAATTAAGGAGGAAAACGTTAAGGCTTTACTTATAGTAAAGATTGAATAGTATTGTAGTTGTAGTGCAGGAATATTAATAATCAATTAGGAAATATTAATCAAAATAAAGATAATCCACCACCAACGAATTCAATCCTTTCTTGCGGTTGCACAAAGGCTAGCCAATCTGAAGCGTGTGTTGGTAACAATCCCATCGATTGACACTTATACAAAGCCACACCTAGACTGAGGAAGTTACCGATACAGTAAACGACTTTTTGAATAAAGGAATGCTGTCCTTCGATCATTCGGAAGGCTCCAGAGAGAGAAACGAGAGCTGTTACAGGTCTCATAAAGAGCATACCGACCATCATGATAGGAAAAATAGAAATAGAATTTCCAGCCATGTACATCAGAAATAGATTCATCGGTAACTAAAAATGTATCAAACGATTAACCAATTTTGCTTAGACATAGCAAAACAGATAACAGAAAATTTATATTGAACTTAACTTCAATTTGAGTTAATAATTACGAATATACCTGTTTAATAGGACCAAGTGCAAAATCCCAAGAACGCTTAACAATCAAAGCTGGATCAACGTCTTGATTAACTTCGCCGTGATGATAAGCTACACTTGACGTGTAACCCGGAGGAGACGTCACATCAGATGCTCGACTTCTACAAAACGTCAAAATATTAAAAATATGGTACGGAACGGTAAAAATGTCACGTAAGGTTCTAGAAATCTAAGTTGAAACGGGGGTGATGGTGGTATAAGACCAATTTAAAATTAATATAAAAAAATTGGGTTTTTAGACGTATGAGATGACCCTGAAATTACATTACATAAATCTTGCAAATTCGCTACTGGAAAAACTGCCCGGTTATGACTTAAGCTAACGTTGATGTTCGATTCGTTTTCTACGAATTTGTCTTACTTCCTGTTAAAGTCCAATGCCCACTTGAACTGTTTCAGATTCCGCTGAGTAACTGCTTGATGAGCCATAACGGGAAAAGAGATTATATTCCAGTCAGCTGATGAACCTGTATTTCATTGTGATGATAAAAACAACGAGCAATAAAAATTGGTCCTTGTAACAATAATAATTATTGATTTGATCATCACTGTCTTACCTAAGCAGTAATGTTAATAACGTTCAAGAATGTACTAAAATCAAATCTCACTTTCTCACTGGACTGTCAACTTTGTTACAGTGTGTCTCGCACAGCCAGATGAGTGAATAAAATCAAGGTACTATTTGGAAGTGGCGGCGGTCAAAACAGATTTCTCGCTCGTATTGCAGTGCAGTGCAGTGGATTGCACGCGACAAAGCAGGTGGGTTATTAAATACGCGCCGACAAC
>JABASK010000276.1:0-17944 GCA_019776465.1 Rambutanura hunanensis | reverse complement strand
AAATTTAGATGTGAAAGCTTGTGCTTCTTCTCAGAGCATCGTGGTGTTTGTGTGGGTTTGGTTTTGATTTTGGGAAACGATTGGTAATGTTCCTTCACTTTGTACACATACGGCAAAGCATATTTTGTTAAATTTTGTTGTAAAAATTGAATTCTAGGAAACCTGGATGTAAATGGCAAAGAAAAAGGACAGCCTTGATCATGGGGATCGAAACAATCAAGATTCCGAGCCGGATTTCAATGATCCTGAAGGGTACGTGGATGATATTCCGGATGAAGGTGAGAAAAAGGCTGATAAAAATCACGGGTGTAAGTAAGCGGTTTGAGAAACATGACACATTTGTCTGGGTGGTGTTTACCAAAAGTTACTACCCGGACACCCGGAGTTTAAGAGCTTATTGGAACCCAGTCCTAACGCAACCACGGGTCCGATATCAGTTACCGGAGCGTGGGTTAAAAAACTTGTCATTTCTCTGGGAAGTCTTTAGGTTAGAAAAAGTTTAGGTTTAACCCGCGCCCTGGTAACTCATATCGGACCCAACCACGTTGAAAGATGGGAGAAGACTTCGCCATTTTTGTTTGTCCTCAAATCGCTTACTCCAGCCAAAAGCACTAAAAAAAGGATTACTTGACCCAGTACGGGCAAGATGTGTATGTTAAGAACTTCAAATATTTTTTCTTATTTTCTATGTCTCACAACGTGAGGTGTGAGAAAAATAACCTAACGTGAGATGGACGGATAATTGGAAAATTCCGAAAATTGTCTCAGTTGTTAACACATGCCCCTCTTTTCTTAAAAAATGCACCGAGCACTGAGATTGAACAATGTTGATTTTGCAGAGTTATTCGGAGATATTTTACGTACTCGGCCCAAAGAATCAGATGGAGTAGAAAATGTCATTGCCGTTGATGGAATCCCACAAGTTGGGGAGGAACGCCTCGACAAACTAAAAGCTGTGATTCGAAAGATCTTTGGAAAGTTCGGAACCATCGTGAGTGAAGATTTTCCACTAAATTCGGATGGAATTTCAGAAGGGTGAGGAGAATCGAGAACCACATATAATCATTTACTTTTGTATTAATTGCTCAATTAATGTTTCAGGTTATTGTTTCTTGGAGTACAACAGTGGTACAGCAGCAGCAGAAGCGGCCAAAGCAACTGATCAATACAAATTTGATAAATCACACAGTTTCTCTGTCAATCTCTTTACTGATTTTGATAAGTGAGTTTGACTTCCTTGTTCTATCAATTTACTCTAAAGGAAATCATGATGACTACACATTTCATTTGATAGAAATTATGAAAGCAAATTTTGGCTTAATCTTTTCTGAATTCCTCACACGCTAATTCCATCATCTTTAAAAGTACACACTCTGTGACACTCTAATTCTTTTACCGTTTACGTTTTTACCAGGTATGACAGTATTCCCGATGAATGGCACACCCCCGAATCGCAGCCCTACAAAGATCCTGGAAATTCTTGCTACTATCTCATTGGAACCCAAATCCTATGACCAATATTGTATTGTCAACATTGGAGTGAACAAGAACTTTCCAGGGAACGACATTCAGGTTGTCCTCAATGCACCTGAACCACAAGTTCTTTTAAACCGTGTCGGTGGAACAGATACAATTGCAAAGTGGTCACCTAACGGAACTTATCTCGCAACCTTTCACTCACGCGGTGTAGCCGTTTGGGGTGGAGAAGAATTTGCCAAAATCAATCGTTTCGCACATCCCAATGCAGAGTTTATTGACTTTAGTCCGTGTGAGAGGTACTTAGTACAACAAAACATTATCTGGTCACTGGTCAGGCAATCAGACATATACGGCTTTAAATCAGTACACGTGTCATTTCAATTTAAGGTATTTGGTAACCTTTGCTCCAAAAGCAGAGAGACACTACGACAACACTGAAGTTCTAATCGTGTGGGACATTCGAACTGGAGCGAAGAAACGTATCCTTCTCTGAATTGCCTAAATGTCCTTGGCCGATTCTTAAGTGGTCACACGATGACAAGTATTTTGCCAAAATTGGTCTCGAGACTCTTTCCATTTACGAAACTCCGGTAAGGTTCTTTTAAACCTGGAAGTAATGTACACTAGTTTAACTTTAGTAATAATTTTTGGGGTCTATTTGTTTTGCTCGCTGTGTAAACGGACTAGGCAGTTAAGGCTGGGCGACAGATTATCCAGTTTTTCTGCCATCTTCTTAATTTTATTTTCTTTAACAAGAATTTGCTGCTTTAACAGGAAAGTTCTGTTAAAGCAGCAGTCAAATCGGTAATTAAGCTTTAATTGTAATTAAGCTGCAAAGTAATTGACGCTAAGGAACTAAACGNATCTTCTTAATTTTATTTTCTTTAACAAGAATTTGCTGCTTTAACAGGAAAGTTCTGTTAAAGCAGCAGTCAAATCGGTAATTAAGCTTTAATTGTAATTAAGCTGCAAAGTAATTGACGCTAAGGAACTAAACGAAAATAATTTTTTTGTTAAATAGAAAAAATTCTAAAAAAATAGATTTTGCGGATGTGAAATGAAGGTTATGTTCATTCGGAGTAAGCGAGGTTAATAATCGATAGACTCACTCTTTCCGCTTAAGCATTCATGAATCAAGGTCAAAGGTTACAAAGTTTTAATTCTACGCTGTTTCTCTGTATTTCTTCCGCCTCAATTTCGGGCATTATGCTGCATTCCCGCATTCAGTGTATTTCAGACGTTTCAGCTCCATGTGCTAGAGTGGGGAATAGTTATATTAACTTCTTTGATTTTCAGAGTTTTCGCCTTTTGGACAACAAGAGCTTAAAAATCACGGATTTACGTGACTTTAGTTGGTCACCTTCCGATAACGTCATAGCCTACTGGGTTTCTGAAAATAAAGATGTCCCTGCACGTGTCGTTTTGCTCGAAGTACCATCGTAAGGATTTTGATTCCTCTTGTATTTTATTTTATTTCTAGAAATTCCAACTGTGGAGATTTAGTTTTTAATTGATATTTACTCTTTGTCTAATTTTAGACGACACGAAATTCGAGCGAAGAACCTCTTTAGCGTGGCTGACTGTCGAATGCATTGGCAAAAGTCGGGGGATTACCTTTGTGTCAAAGTTGATCGTTACAAAGTCAAGAAAGAGAATAAGTACAGTGTAAGTCCACAGTGTTGTTGAATTTTAACACTAATTATTAAATGTAGCTAAGATACTTCAGATTTGCAGTACTTTGTACGATTCTGATTAATTAGACTCAAGTTGAATTTGACAGTGATGTGTTGTCTGTTTCCATAGGGCATGTACTACAATTTTGAGATTTTTCACATGAAGGAAAAAAATGTGCCGGTTGACAGTGTGTGTGAGTTCAAAGAACCAATTAGTGCCTTTGCTTGGGAACCAGTCGGAAACAAATTTGTTATCATTCATGGAGAACAAAATAACATTTCTGTTAGTTTTTATGGAGTTCGTAAAGGAGATGCTCCGGTACTTCTTAGTAAGTTGCAATTTTTCAGTTTCAGGCCTAATCATGTGCAGCGCCAGCGCAGCGTATAAACTTTATTATTCAAGTCAGTTTTTTTTAATTGCAGAAAAACTAGAAAAGAAACGAGTAAACAGCTTGTTTTGGGCACCACAAGGACAGTTCTTGGTTCTAGCTTTACTAAAAGCAGCAGAAGGACCTCTTGAGTTCATTGACACGTCAGACTTTAGTACAATGAACTCAGTTACTCCAGAATTGACAACGGATATTGCCTGGGATCCAACTGGAAGATATGTTGTTGGTGCTGTTTCAGCATGGACTGGCAAAGTTGTAAGAGATCTTTGATGACTTTTTATACATTTTCCAATTCGTTTAGTTATTATTGTTTTCCCCGTGTAAACAAATTGATTTTGACTCAAGTTCTGAATAAATTGTGTTTAACTTTACGTTTACGTAAAGTGGTTGCAACGGGGAGATATCAAAAGGAATAGTTCCACCTCCATTCAGCATGCCATATGAAGTGGAGTCTAAGACTGTTCGACACTTGACCAAAAAAGATCATTTTCGATTACGAATCAATATTTAAGTGACAACCTGACCTAATTTGCTCTATTTTTTATTTTAAGTCCGATACCGGTTTTACTATTTACACCTTCCAAGGAAAAGAATTGCGACGTGAGAAAATTATGCGTTTTTGGGAATTTATTTTGGAGACCACGCCCTCCCTGTCTTCTAACTCACTCGCAACTGAAGGAATTAAAGAAGAAACTGAAAGAGTACAGTCCGCAATTTGAAGAAGAAGATCGAAAACTTCACTCTAAACTTTCTGAAGTGAGAAAAATTTGCTAGTATAAAATAAAAATGAAGACTAATATACTTTGTACTAAATACTTTTCATGTAATTTGTTAGGAGGAAATGCAAAGGCGGAAAGCAACAATTTCGGCTTGGAAGGAATACCGGACTCGAAAATTGGCTCAATATCAATCTGAGAAATCAAAAAGGCTTATTCTGAGAAACCGTAAGTTCTAAGTCAATAAAAGTAGAAAGGATAATAAAGATTTTATTGCTGTTGTCACTTTTTGTTTACTTGTTACTACTTACTAAAGTCTGTCTTTGCTTTGTTTTCTTATTTTTATGTTTTATGATTGTTTAGACGTGGACACGGATGAACTGGATGCAGACAGAAGCTCGATGAACGAAGAAACTTTTGAAGTTCTCATTAAGGAAGACATCGTAGAGGAATAGTCACTTGTGTGTTGTTCATTTAAACCTTAATATAATTCATTTAATAGTAGCTAATAATGCATTATGACTACTGTTAATGTTTATTTATCAATAAGAGGTCAAAGGTTAAGTTTTGGTTTGATTTTTGAATAGAATTCGACTTGTGTTAGTTAAGGCGTGGGAATAAGTGTGCAGATGTCTAAAGACAGGGCGGATAATCACGTGAGAGAGGGGATCCAGTATGTATTTTACGAGCTGCGACGCATAGGGTGGTGATGCGACTGCGTAAAAAAATAGAAAAAAGTTACACTACTCCCCGTCGTCCCCTCCCCTCCTGTATTTATTCAGCTTTACCTAAAAACAGACGGAACGGAAAGTTAACCTTCCCACCCAACATCTCTAATGGATGGACACGGACACGTTCATTCGCCCTGCCTGCCTCTGGCCGTTCTCTCGATATCCCTGGGTATTTTGTAGAGTAGGTTCTTGAGCAACAACAACGTACGACAAGACTTGATAGAAGATTTTAATTTGTTGTTCGAAAACCGAAAAGTAGAGAACAATAACTGCCACTATTAGGACTGGGAGTAGTGACCTTTTTCAATCAAGGACTGGTCACGAATCGAGGAAAGTTAACAGGACACTTACTCGTAAAAGGATTACGTTGAGTTAATGTCCACGTCCCTCAGTCTAGTAATTTTGTACCTCATTTCCGTTGAACAAGATTAGCTTGATGCGGTGACTGTAATCTGGGATAGTACACTAGGTTTGGTTGCTACGCTTTCCATTGGAACAACTGCTGGTTGGAGAGTGGGTTTTGCGAAACAGCACAGTGTTAAGTTGTTACTACTAACACTTAGTACGTCTTACGTCAAATATCAGTGGACGGAGGACAACGGGGATATGGATTGTCCGCATTTGAGTTCAAATTCAATCCGTGTACCAAGCATTCTCGCCCCCTTCAATTGCTCAGGTCAGCTAGTATTGAATGTGGAAAGAAATTTTGTGTGAAGTCGAAGTGTTGTTGATTCATTACACATTAGAACAGAGTAAAGAGGTCAACTAGTTTACTATAATCGCGTCTGAGTGTGCGTGCGCATGAAGACTTAATGCGTTTCAGATTTTTGGTCAGTAATGACGGCATCGATGGCAATATTATGTTTTTTTCTAATGTAACTTGATACATGATGCTGTTTTGAAAAAAAATGGAAGATGCTTTTAATATTTATGCAAATGTTTTGTGAATTTTCAGCATGCCGATCCTCTGATAGTCCTTGGCTCTGTTTGCACTGCGGTGGAGTTCATTGTGGCCGCTACATTCAAGGCCATGCAAAACAACATTACGAACAGAAGAAGCATCCGCTAGCTATTGACTGTTTCGCACTAAGTACGTTCTGCTACGAATGTGATGACTATATCACCAACCAACATCGACTTCCTCCATCAATTTTCGATCGTCTCAATTCCATCGCACTCCATGACCTCAGCCAAGGGGATGATTCACCGGAAGGACATGATGAAAGTTCCAATTCCTCTTTGGATAGCAGTTCTTCACCTGCCTCTGTGCTTCGCTCAAATGGAACTATAGTCGCAACATCTAAAACAGTAACGTCTCATCGACGTCGTCGTAAAAAAAGAATTGTATTTCGACGTGGAGGAGGACGAATGAACAAAACAAAGGAAGAACCCCAAACGTCACCAACAGGAACTAAAGGACTGCTTCCTGGAAGTAAATGTAATAGTGATCCCTTATTAGTGTCATTGGACATAGGATCCAGTGTAAGTAGTGAAAGCTCGAATGGAGGCGATCTCAACAGTCAGAGCCTTCTACAATCTTTAGATCCAAAGAAACAAAGACTGACGGAGGATAAAGACGAAAGCACTACTTTGACTCTCGATGGACTTCATTCTATCCGGAGGGCTAAGGAGAATGTGTCCATGGGAATTGGTGGTGCGAATAAGGCTGGGGGCGGAAACCATGGCGTCGTTGGTTTGAGGAACCTTGGAAACACTTGCTTCATGAATGCAGTTCTACAGTCACTCAGGTATGAAGTTTAGTAGCATAAGCAACTAAAATTGCTTCAGATTACGTTAAACCTGGAAAGTAATTATTTAAATGTGTCGGCTTCGGGGTTATGTTGTTCGAATTTAGTGGTGAGAAAAAGAATGAAGAGTGGCTTGGTATGGGGACGAATGGAGATTATTGATTTTTTTTTGTAGTTGTACGCAAAAATTTTTTTTAACGGAACGTACCCGTCCGCGCACGGTCTGCAAAGCTTTAGACTTTAACAACTATTAGCAAGCAGTAGGCGAAAGTAACCGGTGCGGATGCGGATGCACTCTAAATCTTGCTAATTTTTCCACTGCGAACAAACCGAATTTGCATCTTTGATCCCAGAAACGCTTTTTTCTTTGTAAAGTATCAAGTACATGCAACTGAAATGCATAAAAATGAATATGAATTCACTGAAAGCTGTATGAGCAATTGCTGGAATCCAAATTGACAGAATTACTTTTTTCTGCAATGCCCAAGCAATCTAGAAAAGGTGAGATAAAAAACGTAGAAAACAAGTTTTTTTGTGATCTGATTCTGAAGATGTTGGAAGTTGATCTTTCTCGATCAACAACTCGAACCCAACTGACGTGAGCTGCGAGAGTAAAGTTCTCTCCCAGAGAAATCTAAAAACTCTAATTTGGCAATGGGCCAGGACCATTCCCTTCGTTTAACCAATCCCACGCCAGCGTTTCCAGGTATAACGCACTCGTAGAAGTACTTTGCTTTAGTATAGGATTTTATCTTTTAGTCATAACAGCAACAAACTAGTATTGTTCACTACGTGCTACTTTAGCACATAATACTTTTGCATGAAATAGAGACAATTTAAACTGTAGTAAGGCAATGAGAATGAAATTTATTGAAAAGTTTCAAATTCTATTCAAGTTTCAATACTTACATTGTAAATTGAATACATTACAATTTTTTAGCAAAATCCGTGGATTTTCTTGCTACATGGTTCACATCCCTCCACCAGATCAACTTTTGGGCAATGCCATTGATTCTAGCCCAACGCGACACATTTATTCAACACGCGCTCGTAAGAGAAGCTTACTCGCTGCCTCATCATCACAGAATTCTCTAAACGGACTTGAAGGAAACGGGTTCTCACTTGGACGAAAAGAAGCGATGGAAATTCTTCGAACAGATGAACTTTTAACGAATGAGCTACGAAAAATACTGATTCTTTTAAACACCAAAGGTTCTTCGGCAGTTTCTCCAGATTCACTCTTTTCCATAATTTGGGAAGTTATGCCAAGATTTAGGGGATACCAACAACAGGATGCGCATGAATTTTTACGGTGAGCAATCTTGAAAAATGCTGAATTTTTGTTTTTTTAAGCGTTAAAGATAACGAACTATATCAAACGCTGAAGAATTTAGAAAAAATAGAAGATTAATTAAAGCTTGGTCGAGGTTAAATCCCTTCTGTTGGAAATTAGGACTTATTGTAAATGAGTGACGAACACTGTGGTTGGTGGGTTGAGCGCTTTCGTTACAACGTTTCCGAAGCGTGAATTGATTACTTGATTGAATAATTTCTTGTTTGATTTTTATTAAATTGTTCAATATTGCAGGTACATGTTGGATCAATTGCACAACGAGCTCGTTCGGCTTATTCCAGCCTTTTCCTGGGATGGTAAAAGAGTAACAAAAAGGAAGACAAGGGGAGTAGAGGAAAGTATTTACTTTAATGCCTTTGGCAGTAGTGGTCTCAGGAATGGACCATTCTCCGAGACATTTGTGTCCGTTTTCGGATACAACTCTATTGTGACATCAATGTTTGGAGGGATTCTTGAAAATGAGGTAAAAGGATTCAGAAAAATGTTTTACCTAAGTTTAGTAACCAACATTAAGTTAGATTCTTAGAGACATATCCGTGTCATTCTCACTAATCAATCGTTTATTTGTAATCTCTGTTGATACCTTAGGTTCGTTGTTCTAGCTGCGGGACAGAGTCGAGGAAGAACGACCCATTTCTGGATTTGTCTTTGGACATTCCAATGAGTTCAGGTGGTGAAGCAAGGCTAGTAGATTGTCTCTCCAATTTTACTGATGTTGAAGAACTTTCGGACGATGACAAATATTTTTGTTCTCATTGCAAAAATCTTCAGAAATCAACGAAACGTTTTGCAATACAACGCTTGCCAAATGTAAGTTGTAAGTTTTACAGACGTACGAAATCAGGTGCCGAAGTCGATAAGGGTAGTTTCAGCAGCTGCTGAAGAACAGGTCAAATGTCTTTCAATCAAAGTCAAACTAATCAAAAATTAAAAAAAAAGGGAAAAGCTAGTGCAAAAGTTACGTCAGTTTTTAACCCCTTTTAACGTTTTTCAGAACCATACAGAAAAATTTCTCCGCACCTTCGGCACGAAATAATTGCGCTTTGTTGAAATTAAATTAAATTTCAATTGCTTGAAAATAAATAGTTTCAATTTTTAAAGGTTTGTCGTGCTTTACTGCTTCGTACACGTTAAATATAATGTAATTATCACTGATTTTCGCCACGATTTTCTAACATATTGTTGTATCAGTCATCTGGAATTATCACACGTACATTCGGCACATGAAATCAAGTCTGTTCTCCGAATGTTTTAAGTAACTTGACATTTAAATGCCTGTGACTGTTTCTGAATTAATTTTTTACTCAATTTGAAATTTCGTTCAGGTGTTGTGCTTACATCTCAAGCGATTTCGATGGTCAAATTATTTAAGGTAAGGTTGTCTCACCCAAAACGTATATTAGTTACTTTTAGTTTAATGTTAACTACAATTTAAACTAATACGCATTACTCATTTGCAATCCTTAGAACCAAATTAGACCACTTTGTCCAATTCCCATTGACGGCACTGGACATGTCTGATTATCTACTAAATAAGCTCCCGCGCGTGTCATCGTCCAAAACGAAACCAAACTCTCATTTGTACGACCTAGCTGCAGTTATTGTCCATCATGGAAGTGGGTAAGAATCTTTTTTAATCGCTAAAGAATGAAATAATTTCACTAGAAAAAGATTCGCAATTGGATTTTACATTTTTTGTTAAAAATTGTTGTTTTAGCGTGGGTTCTGGACACTATACAGCCTTTGCAAAAAAGGACAGCCAGTGGTACCATTTTAATGACTCGGCAGTGAAAACAAGCGAAGAGTCAGCAGTGGCAAAGTGCAAGGCTTATATTTTGTTCTACACGCGAGCAGAATTTAAGCTTTGAGTAATCTAAAAATTATAAGCAAGGGTTGACGCGGTAAGGAAATTGTAAGGAATTGGGAGAGCACTTATGAAATTGAGAGTTATGTTCAAATTACATCTTATTTGTGAAACAGTGAGCGTCTCTTGTGGCCCTTCGACCGAACCTCCTCCTCCTCCTCCTCAAATGTGATGTTAGATTTTTAAAAAGAAAAATACGGCAAAAGTATTATTGAATTGCTTTAGGTTACGTGGTTATTTTGGCGGAAAGACGCGGTATAATGTTAAACCCATCCGTATATAAGGCAGCAACACGTTCTCATCCTAAATTGTCTAAAATGCTGAGTAGCCTGTGAGGTAATCCTAAACTATTTCGCTTGATGACTTAAACTTAACCTAAATTTTCCAATCTGACAACTGGAAACAGTCGGGGTTTTTTTCGGATAAATTCTAACAAGATTTAGTTGACGTCCGAAAATACCGTGTATATATTTTTGCGGTTGGGCTGAGGAGCTGAGGTTAAGCGGTATAAAAGAACTGATAGAAACGTTTTTCATCTTTTGATGAGCGAATTAGTTTGGGATTACTTAACCTTGTAAATTATGTAAAAGCAGTGAACAAGTTCGGTTTTTTGAACACTGATATATTCAACAGCTTCGTTAAGCCGACTGTCTAAACCTAACGCAATGTTCTGGCATTAATACAAGAGGTCATTCAACCGCCGTTTCTGGTTAACCTATAAATTCTTATTAGTCATCCTCCTCCTCCTCCTCAATTCGAAATAAGTAACTTTACTCAAATTATATTCCTGTGGGCAGTATCTACTTATGAAAAATTTAATTATTAAAGTGGTAAATTAAATAGAAATTATATAAGCATTTACGTAAAACCATTTCGAATTGTCATTTATTTACTTGCCATTCTCCGTTGTGGTTTGGTCAAATGACAATAGGGATCGAAGAGATACTAGAGGAAAAAAAATGGGACACTTGCAGATTTTCTTCTGATTTCTGACAATTTGGTTGGGAGTAACTAAAATTAAGCAGATGTAAATTATAATTTTTTTTAGTGAGGATTTCGAAGACTTACTCCACTACTATGACTTCGCGTTCGCATGCGCACTGTCGTACTTTCATTTGTCAAGCGATTCGTTTTCAACGAGTTACTCCTAACACTGGAGCATTGGCTTTGCAAAAGAGAACTCCGTGCGTTGAATAGTGTCTGTGTTTTTTTAATTTTTGGATTCAGTTTTTTTTCGGTTCGTTTTCGTTTCCTTATGTGGGAATTAAGCCTGTCAGCTCCAGCCGATACATAACTTTCGCAACGGTTAGCTTCATTTCGGTCGTCTTCTGATTCGGCATTTGCAATCACGACGGTTTCACTTTTACTCTCTTTTATCACGCTCTGTTCATTCGTACTAATTGGCGCTGGTGATGTGCCTTCTAGAAGTTGTAGAGTTTCAGTGTCAGGAAAGAGAGCGATGCCATCAGTGGCTACCATTGGAGAGTTGGTTGTCATATCACTGCTAGTGGCAGAAACTAAGGTAAATGTGACTTGCTCTTCGTCATTTCTCTGCCCTTCACGCTGTAACGAAATGTAGTCAACTGAGGGTGGTAAACTTGCATGGTCTAACTGCCTCGAGCTCACCTGCTTAGACGAATCTTGTGAAGTTCGCTGAATACCGTTTCTTTTGTGGGACTTCTTCACGTGGTTGAGCAATAAAACTTTAAGCCTTGACTCTCTCTTACAAAACTTGCATTTAAATACGCCAAGTGCAGTCCTTTCGAATACTTTACCATCGTCGGATTCAGAAGTTTCTGTCTCCTTTCCCTTTTCATGTTTATCATGAGACACTTCCATTGGTTCCGTCATTTTCATGTCAACTCCACCACCTTCGTCACCACGCACCCTTGAAATAAAACAGTAAATGAATAATTAGCAAAAGACGTAAAATTTATGTGACTTCAGGAAATCTTACATTGAATTATCGAACGTGTCATGAGTTTCACTTTCTTTTTGATTAAAATGAAACTGAGATGCGAGCGATGTTAGATTTAAATTTGCCATGACAGAACTTTCAAAGGTGTCACTGTCCGCACTGTCTTCCGGCAGTTCATATCGATAGGGTTTTGGCTTCTCGTTGGTATCATTCAAGACTGACCTGGTGGAAACTAGTCCATTTTGAAAACCCGATAAATTAACAGAGTTAGTCGTCGCCCTCCGTGGTGTGGGTCGTGCTTTTGCTTTGAGAATGGACGAAGTTGGAACCATCACTGTATTCCCGTATTCGTCAAAGGGTACTAAAATAAATGATTCAGTTTGTCCATCTATCTTTTGACTCGGCAACTCTACAGGCACTTTGGGTCCCACTGGAAATGTATCCGCTTGGATAATTTCTGCGTCAGAAACTATATCAGTAGATGATGAATCAAGGTAAAGAACCAAACTGCCGTCGAGTTGTGCCTCTATTCTGAGTTGATTCTCAGGTTGAACCGTAGCAAATGTGTCATTAGCCGACCTCACTTCGTCCGGTGGTGGCATTGTCACCTGGTATTGATTCCCGGCCGTTGTGATTGAATCAACCGAAGTCACGAAAATTGATTCAGACCCAACTCCATTCAGCACATAAGTTGAAATTCCGGAAGTATTTCCGTCCGAATTTGCGTCCTCTTCCCTTTCACAGTACATGTGAAATGTTGGGGTACTACTTTCAATATACCCTACGCTACTGCTGGAAGCATTTGAGGTAACAAGTGGAGTGGGAATAGGAGTGGGAATTGCTTGCGACACACAAGTCGAGTCATAGGTAAATGGAATCTCTGCAGGAATCGGTTGGGACACTACCGTAGGTTCAAGAGTCAACGACAACTCACTAACGATTGGATATGAAGGCTCTGACACAAAGAAACTGTCAGACGAAATAAGCTCAATGGGGATGGAGTCCGGAGCGACTGTGATTTCATTTGGACCATAAGACTCAACGTAAGAAATTAATGGTGTATGGTTGACGGTCGAGGAAAGGGTATTAAGCGCTTGCAATTTTGTCGTGTTGTTTCGACGGGAAATTATATTTGGTCGTTTTAGCTCGAATCCTCCACCACTACTGCTGGTAAGGTAGTAGACTTCTTCGTTCTGTTGCAAATTTTCTAGTAAAAACCGTTGCTGATTTGTCTTCATTTTCCTTTGAAGAATACGATTCATCTCTTCGATCCCTCTTGACATTTAAACCTTGCGGATAATACGAAAAGTATAGAAATTAGCAAAAGATCTGATAGTTCAATCAAGAAAAATATCGACTGAATATGTAATAGGATAAATTAGATCTGAATGTCAGAGAAATTGTCAAATAAAGTCCCAGTTCACAATAGAATTTCTAAAATTGGTTTATCCCTCAATCCCCACTTCCTAACCACAAGAAAATTGTTTTAAAAAATTCCTTCGCAACAATAATGACTTTACGGGGCTTACCTGCCGCGTTGCCAATTAGCGACAATCAAGTGGCACTGTTATATGAAGTTAACAATTGATTGGTATCTTGGGATTTGTATTAGGTATTAGCCGTTTTACACCGGGTTACATCGTATCGCTCCGTGTGACACGGACCGTGTCTACTCCACCAAATCCGCCACGTCTTTGTCACCTAACTTTTTGATGAACAAGAATGAAAAATTGTCCTGTGTCTGTGTCCTACAAAATGTACCTAATAAATTAGTAACATAATGATTACAAAAAAACAATCAATCTGCGGCGCAGCAGCGGCTCAACTTCTATCCTGTGTCCTGTGTCTTGTGAACACGCCATACGCTTGCGTTTTAGCCAAAAGAAAAAGCTACTTTACTGTGAGATGATCTAATTTCGTTTTTTTGTGGACTGCTATTTACATTTGTAAGTTACATCATGGGAAATCCAGGTCTTTGTTTAATATTTTAGAAATTTTATTTGGATAATTTTTAAAATTGCGTTTCTGTTACATTGGACATTTTTTTTCTACACTATAGTCAAAAATATATTATAGTTAATAATTTCATTCGAAATTATTTAAATACTTTGCATGAAAGAGAGCACGAGTCATTTAATTTCGTGATTTTCTACCTTATTTCTACACAAGTTCTAGTTCTATATGATACATTTTTTAGAGAAATTCACACTCGCTACTTTTCTAATATCGTTTGTAACAAAGATAAAACATTCCACCTCTTCGAATCGAAGAAGTAGAATGGGGGAGGAGAGGGGGATTGTGGGTCCATATGGGGCGGGGCGGGGTGAGGGGGAACTGAATTCGGAAAGCTTCTTTGCACAGTTTCTTTATGGCGTGCAAATGTCTACCAAAGTATTGAAGTTGGTTGGTCAAATTGTTATGCCTCATACCCTCCTTCCGCTGTTGCGCTTAACTTTGAACTGTCCATCCAGAAATTCAAGTCAAACATCAAAAGTATAAAGTCAAAACATCCATCCATCCCCCAACCCGATCCCCCCCAAACGACAACCAACGCAACGATAAAGAAAAACGATCGCTTCGTCTTCGTCAAGCAGCACAGCAGCATTTCAAGATTTTGAAAAGGCAAATCTAATAACCAGCCCTGGCACATCACATTACTAAAAGAGGTAATTTACTTGTGTAGTAGTAACCAAC
Source organism: Rambutanura hunanensis (assembly GCA_019776465.1). Classification (NCBI taxonomy): domain Eukaryota; kingdom Metazoa; phylum Arthropoda; class Collembola; order Poduromorpha; family Neanuridae; genus Rambutanura; species Rambutanura hunanensis. The sequence continues at coordinate 3,378 of JABASK010000276.1, read as the reverse complement.
TGATAAAGTGGTCAATAAATGTAAACAGTTGACAGTTGAGTGTGAGTGAGGTAAAAGCATTGCAGTACAGTTTAGTCTTGTGTAAGTTGCCCGTGCTAAATTACATCACTACTTATGTATTCATACTTATGTCTATGTCGTATAACGTTATTCAAGGTTGCAGTAGATTTGATGGACAGGGAAATGCGAGCGGTGACAAAGTAATCTTTCAATATTGACGACATCTCGATAAAATACAGGCTCGACCGGAATTGGACAGGTCCGGTTGAATCTGTAAATCCTTCGTCCGACTTCTTTCAACAGTTGACTATGAATCCTTATGGAATACTCCACTCCAATCCCAACAGTCTGAGTATCCATGATCACAATCAACTCAGCAGGATGCTGCAAATTCCGGTTGTACCTCAGCAAATGGTTGTCGCTCCAACAATCACAAATAGTGCCATTAGGGCCCTTGGATCCCTCACACAAGATCCACCACATATGAACGGTCTGCATATGGGGAACCCAGCTCATGACCATGTCAATAGAATGGTAATGAATCAACCGGGCTTAGAACCAAGACATAGACCCAACACAGCTCCAGGCAGTTCAACCGCCGGTACTAACAATAATTCTAATCCTTCTAACATGCATTCGACAACAGAATCCTTCAACATCTCAAGACCATCGACTTCCCATAAACCAGCCGAATCTAGATCATCGACACCACAAGCTAAACGCAAGTAGCAGCAACAGCAATCCCTCTGAAAGTTCACGACAAGAACACCAACTTCAGCACCAATCGAATCCTCCAGCATCATCCTCAACAGCGCATGATCTCCATCAGGAAATGATGATAGAGAATTTTTTTGAAGAGACCGATGATCGACCCCATGTTTGTCAAGTATTGCAATGCTTGCTACAAAACACGAACACATTTGAAGAGGCAAGTCAATATTCATTTTTTACTAAATATTGATTTGTATTACATTTTGATTAATTTACAAAAAGTAGTCTTGGTTCTAGGCATATGTGCATTCATCTCAAGGCGCGTCCATTACTCTTGCACATTTCCAGATTGTGGAAAAGGTTTCAATCGTAAAGGTACAGGTACATTTTCACTTCCTTATTTTCACACATGGATCACGACTATCCAATGACATACACTTATGATACTTTAACCAATAAATTAATCGATTTTTATTTAATTTTTTTAGAGCACGCTAATAAGGTATGTTAATTGCTTTATCCTTTCAATTTTATCTTACGTAAGCAAAAGCAATACCTTGCTTTACTTTAACATTGTGTATTTTGCGCTAGCACTACGATGCAGTCCATAGACTTTCCAAATTTAAGTGCTCCTTCTGCTCGAAGGAGATTAGTAGGAAGGATCACTTAAACCGGTAATGCAACAAAAATCGGGTGATTAAATCTAATTCATTTGGTTTGATGACGGCTTACAAAAGATTCACTTTCCGTTCAGGCACATCAAAAATATGCATACGTTTCCGCTTCCTCCCGGTGGAACAAGGCGTGCCCCTGGTAAACTTGAGCAATTTCAATTAATTTAAGAATAAACTCTTTAAAACTTGCGTTGTTTTACTAGGCACATCAACTCCACGAAAAAAGAAAGGGGAAGGATCTAAGCAAGCAAACGCCCACGCAGAAACCAAACCCGAAATAGCAAATCGATGTCAGCAAATGGATTCCGCTACAATCCTAAGCGGGACACCACAGCAGCATTATCAGCCTGGTTTTCCCAACGGGAAGAATTCGTCAGGAGTGACTGGACTTCTAGAACTTTACACGTGTACCGAATGCTCTTCCAGTTTCGTGTCGGAAAATGATCTCTCCATTCATGCGAAAACTCACAAACCACAGCCCTACAAGTGTTCCGAGTGTAGCAGAGCGTAAGCTTATTAACATGTTGGGAGAGCATATAGCTCGATTCTGAAATATACTGTACCGACACTACTAGTTGCTTCTAAGTTTGAACCAAACTTGTTGCACTGTTCCAGTTTGCTTTTTAGATTTTCAAAAAATACATGTTCGGGTGTTTGCTACTTAAACCTAACAGTCTTATAAATCTTGATTCTCAATATTAATTCAAAGTGTCGTCATCAATTGGATTACCTCAGTCAGAATTTAGAGTTGATTAATTCATTTTTTCGAGCAATTGATAAAATTATATCTCATTTACCACCAGTGGGCGTGGCCATCCGGAATTGAATTCGGGTAATCGGGCAGATGTGTAGGTGCTTAACCTAATGTTAGGTTAGCTATTCGCATGCTGATTGGTGTTATCATTAGCCTATTCCTAAGGCTAGGCGTAGGCTTGGTAAATTTGAAAGCGATACGATAACCTAACATTTATGAAAAGCCTCTTATACTCTTCGAATTTGTCTCTTACACATCTGGCCGAATTTGTGAAGAACCCTGAACCCTTGCTAATTATTGGCAAATCCTTGCTAATCGCTAAAATCAATAAGTGGTTCATCAATTTGAAGTGAATGTGAACAATTCGTACATGCATAAGGTTAAGAAAATTCGGACATTTAGGTTAAATTAGGCCAAGTTGAGCATGATCAAAACGTCGTCTTGAAGTCGGCCTGAATATGGCGACTGAAATGTCATGATTTTTTCAACTTTAAACGGTGGGTTCATACCGTAATGATCTCTCTCTTTTAAATTGACGACACTCTTGAGTCAATTTACTTTTTTATTTCGTATTTGATTATTATATTATATTAATTTCAATAACTACAAGTTGATATTTTCTTTTTAGTTACACAAGGAGGGAGAAACTCACGGGTAAGGTTTGAAGAATTAGTTAATTTAAGATCCAGTTTTTGCGAAATGAATTTTGACGATAATGAACTATTCTACGTTTAGAACACGTTCGCTGCTTTCACCAAGGTCAAAAGTTTACTTGCGAGTACTGCGGAAAAGGTAAGGAATAATGTCATTTCTTGATCTTACCACAGATTTTCTAGCACTGGAAAAAAAAATAACGCAACTTTTTCAACAGATTTATCCCGAAAGGATCATGTTCTACGACATGTTCGCAGGTGAGCAAAAATCATTTCAGTTATCATCGTTGTTACTTTTAAGTTTTACTTGGGTTGATAATCAATCAAAATTGAATATACAGCGTTCATCCTGAAGTACTGGCCAGTCAGTTTGTTGAGGTAAGCAAAGATGACAGGATTGGAAGTATTGATTACATCAAAAACTGAAGTACTTACCTATTTCAAGCTTACTTTTGACACAAATTTATTCTAGATGGCAGAGAGTAACGGAGTTGATCCAGCGAGTGTAATTAGTGCGAGAGCAAATAGTGGATCGAATTCTCAACTTCCAACTTCATCAGCCTCCACGAGTTCTACTCCTTCCAAC
>JABASK010000275.1:0-17975 GCA_019776465.1 Rambutanura hunanensis | reverse complement strand
CGGAGGCGGAGCAACAGATTTTTACACCAATAAGTTTGTTTATTTGCGTGGATGTCACGGGAATGGCACAGGAAAGGAAAAACTATGGATCCAGCGTAACGTAACTTTTTATTTTAGAACAATTTAGTTCAAATTTAAAATTTTTAATTTAACGGCTTTCAACTCTAGGTGTCAAATACATTCTCGATCTGTATGAAAATTCAACTGTGTACAGAGACTTGGGCGCAAAAGTCGTTTTGACCGTCGCCGATCTATGTAAAGAAGAAGAATACAGATCGGATGCATTTTGGGAATGTTACATTAGATATGTCACTGGAACGGTCTTTCATCCAGCTGGAGGTTGTCGAATGGGTTCGTTGACCTTAATTTTTTTGAAATTTAATACAGTTAAAAAAATTATTTTTTTTTGCATGAATTTATTATTGTTTTTCTGTGGTTTTTTTCAAAATTTTAGGAAAAGTAGATGATCCTAGTTCCGTTGTAGATTCGAAATTGAGGTATATTTATATAAATGCATAAATATGTATATACTTATTATAATAAGTAGTTATACACAGCACTATAAATTTTTCAAAATTTTGCAATTTCAGAGTTATTGGCTTTTCTGGACTACGCATTGCAGATGGTTCAATTCAACCCAAAATTGTCAATTGTAATACACAAGTACCAATTTACATGATTGCAGAAATGGCCACTCAACTAATAGCAGAAGATGCAAAACGTAGTACTTAACTGTTAAATTTTCCCTTTACTTTTTTTCTTGTTAAAAAAAAATTATTGACAAAAAATTTCTTTACTTTTTTGCACTAAATGCGAATCAAATTTTCAATAATTTATCTTTTATTGCACAAATTCTTTAGTAATTATTTCTAAATAAACAATTTTATAAGTAGAATTACCTCAACCTTGTAATAATTTACACAAATAATTTTTTTTTTTTGCAACTCGTCAAACAAGGTACTTGAGTACCTTGAAAGTACATCACATGCTTTTTCACTTGAAAATTTCTAACACATGGTGGTAAACAGTATAAACACTTATTATTCTAATTTACCCAGATAAACTGTCTTAATCACACAAGTTTTGAAAGAATAAGCACGTTTGTCAAAAAAAATTTAAATTTCATTTTGACCCGTGACCCGTGGAGGAGGAGGGCACAGCTTATTGCAAAGCATTCCAACAAAATTCCCCAAAATAATGATGTTTTTTCAACCAAACTGATTTCATTCTTTCAAAAATTACTAAAGTACAGTGTGCCCTACCTTAAAACTCATCCCTCATTCAGCCGTGTTCTAAATTCTATTCGCATTCACCCTGTATAAATTTCAAGGTCATAGCGTTATTTTTTTAAACAAAGCCTACACGTCCTCTCTTGTCCTTCTATTTATTGTTATTTCTAAAAAAAAAATTGTCCTCTATCCTATCACCATCCTCGTTCGTGCCTCGTGAAAGTGTCTATTGTGTTTCTCCAATAACTTTAGTGACAAGGAAGTACAATTTTGTAGCATTGTTCAACTTATCGACTTTAGTGTACACGAGTTAAGTTTTCGGTAAAGTGGAGGAGGAGGAGGCTCAATCAAATCAAGAAGAGGTTAAAATCACATTCGTCTAATCATTTCAAGTGGAAATTGTACCTTACCACGCCATTGTCCTTCTTCATTTCACTTTTAACTTCAGAGTACAAAAGAAAAAAAAAGACAAAACAAGTTTGAAAGAGGCTTATTATTGCACACAAAAAAACTAGAGGTGCGCGTCAACTACTATTATAAATTATACGCTAAACTTCAACTTGTGCTAAAACCAGTTCACCTAACTTTAATTTTTGCACGTTTGTGAATTTTTTGTGAAGATCATGATGAAATCTAACAAAATCATTGAGCTCACATCCTTTACCCCTTTTACTTCAGACCTCCTTGAGCCACCTTCAGTCCCATCAACAGATACTATCGACTTGGAAGCTTCAAAAAGTTTACTTGGTCTTCCTCCAAAATTTACCCAGATGGACAATTCATCATTACCCGGGACAGGTTGGGTTCACGGTGGAGGAGGAGGAGGAGGAGGAGGAGGAGGAGGAGGATCAGATTCGGAAGATACAACAGCCAAAAATAGCACAATTCCACAACTTTTAAACGAAAAATTACAAATAATCAATCAAAATGAAAGAGGAGAAAAAGCATATTTTCGTGAAGACATTCGTTCCATTCTACTCCTTTTCTTGCTATACATTCTACAAGGAATTCCACTTGGGATCATGTCAACAATTCCGTTCCTTCTTCAACAAAGAAACGTTCCGTATACAGAACAAGCTCAATTTAGTATAGCTGGTTGGCCATTTGGTCTAAAAGTTTTATATGCTCCAATAGTCGACGCATTTTACTGGAAACGTCTTGGTAGACGTAAATCATGGCTAATTCCACTACAATATCTAATTGCTCTCTTTCTATTTGTATTGACGTTTCGTATCGATGCCCTTCTCGATTCCCTTGACGTCACGACAATTACAATAGTTTTTTTTATCTTAAACTTTTTGTGTGCAACACAAGATGTGACGGTTGATGGATGGGCACTTACGATGCTGCAGCATAAAAATGTCGGATATGCAGCCACATGTAACGCCGTAGGTCAAACGCTCGGGGCTGTAATGGGATTTTCTGGATTCTTAGCCTTAAATTCTCCGTCATTTGCAAATGCGTTCCGTGCTACGTCGATGGACTATGGTTTAGTATCTTTACCACAATTTCTATTTTTTTGGGCAATCATCTTTGCATTAACAACAACTGGAATACTTTTTTTTAAAACTGAAGAACCCGAGCCGGAAGCTATTAGCGAGCAACATATGGACATTTGCGCAAGTTATGTTAATTTATGGAAAATCTTGCGCCTGCGTAACATCCACTATTTGATGGTAAGTTTGTAAAAATGTGACAACTTGGTACAAAAATTTCAAAAAAATTTGTTTTCAAAATTTGTTATTTTTTTTTTATTTTTTTTAGGCATTTTACCTTACTGTTAAAATGGGTACGGCTGCCACCGATGCCATGACACGACTCAAATTCGTCGAAGCCGGAGTACCCAAAGAATGGATTGCATTTTTTTCAATTCCACTCATACCGGTCAAACTTTTACTACCAATTGTCATTTCCAAGTATACCGTCGGGTCAAACGCGATGGGTATTTACGTTAAAGCTGTTCCATTTAACATTCTTTTTGGATTGATCTACCCTGTCGTTATTTTGTCAACATCATCATTCATTCAACAAGATGGTAGTCTTCCGCCAATGTACTACGTTGGAATTTTCTTCATTTTTGCTCTGAATTTAATTCCATCCTACACAATGTTCGTTTCTGGAATGGCATTTTCAGCTAAAATTAGTGATCCAGCAATTGGTGGAACGTACATGACACTTATCAATACAATTTCGAATGTTGGTGGAATGTGGCCAACAACCTTGGCCTTGTGGCTTGTTGACTATGTTACAATTTATGTTACGCAATGTTACGGATGGCTACATGATATTTTTGGAAGCTATCGTCCAATTGAAGTAGTTGGATTGAATGGAACTCTAACAAATGAAACAATGAGCGTAACGTACGAAACTGTAGGAGGATCTAACTTGACCTCGTCGCTTGACCCGAGCGACCCCTGTATAGTCAAGATTGACGGGTATTATATTGAAAGTTTAGTTTGTGTAGTAATTGGTCTAGTGTGGTTGGCTTGGGGTCGACCTACTATTTTAAGACTACAACGCCAACCGTTAGATACCTGGAAAGTTTTTAAATAAATGAACAATTTAAAAAAAAAATGTAAAAATTATCAAGTTTTTTTTTTTTTTTACAATTTTAATTAAATTTTACTCACTTTGTCTGGAATAAAATGAGCACTTATTCTCACTCTGGAACGACTATTAATTAAAACCTAACCTTTTTTTTCGATCTATTCATTTTGAAAAACGAAAAAGTCCTAGATTTTGACTACATTATTCGTTACTACTTGACCTTAAAAACTTAAGGGTCAAATGTTACATTTATGAGATTTGATTGGAATAACTATCTTGATACATTTGAGTAGTTAGGATAATATGTACACGTCGCGTGTATACAAATAGTTTCTCATAATTAAAAATAAAATTTAAAATCACTCTAATTTCCAAAATGGTTACACAAATTTTTTTTCACCATAATATTAACTATCCAGGTCCCTCTTTTTGTCGCCACTATGAGCTCCCGTCTTTCCAGCAAGAATCTCTTTGATGACACCCCTGTAAAATTATAGTCATTCCTATAAAAGTTATCCTGGATTTCTGTTTCATTTTTAAAAAAACAAAAAATATCACAATATTGTTTTAAATTAACTAAATATTTAAAAAAATATTTTCTTACCAGTCTTCCTCATTACTAAAATAATACGATTTGGCAATAGGAAACCCATTGAAAGTTGTAGCTAGCGTACGCTTGTAAGCTCCTCGATCATCAAACATAAGCCATTCACTTAAATTCATTTCTGGAAGCATCACTTGGTTACAAATTTGATCCAAACCATGACATGTTTGACCCCAAATTGAACTTGGAATCAAGGTAAAGTCTCGGGATTCATCCTAAAAGATCCTATTTAAAGTACAGTGAAGTTCTCTTAAAACCAAACACCTCATTGAAGGTTTACCCGTAAAATTTGTGGGTTAAGTAGAGCTTGGTTTAGGATAATATCCATGAAGTTGCCAAATATTCCGTCGTTAACGTAGTACGTGAAACTTTGATCACCCACTTCATTTTTTCCTTTTCGTTTTGAATGTATTTGAGTAAAAGAGTAGAAGGCTGAGGTTACCTTGGTAACAAACAAACCATCTACAGTAAAGAATTGTTCGATTGACACGAACGCACTACAATTCATTTTACTTACAAAGAAACGACCCGGTTCAGCCATGACCTTTATGCCAGACCCTATTTCTGGGAAGAAATCGTCAATAGCCTTGTTGACCACATTGGAAATCTATAAGTTTTCAATACAATTACGGTTTGTTGTAGAATAAGTATGCAACGCACAACCTTACGTCAGTCAAATCAGTTCCAGTAAATCCAGGAAATCCTCCACCAATGTCAACAATGCTCATGTTGAATCCCAAGGCAGTTCCCATGGTAAAGACTTCCTTGACTAAAGCAATGCCACGTCGATACGCACCTGAATCTCTGCAATTTGAACCAACGTGGAAGCAACCACCGATAACATTGAGTCCAAGCGCATGTGCCGTCGAGAGAAGTTCTGGAACGTCGGTCATTAACGCACCGGCTTTGGCACCTACGAGAATATCAGCCTCGTTTGCGTCACATCGGACGCGGAGGAGGAGTCTATAGTTTTGTACAGAAGAAAATTGTTACTAGATTTTTTTTAGAACCTTAGAAGCTGGTTATTTCTAGTCACCTTGCAGTTGGGTAGAGGGCATTGACCTTTCGTAACTCGTCGACGTTGTCAAAGGTCATGAAAGAAACGTTGTAACTCTTAGCCGTCTTGATATGCTCTTCAATTTTTGTTGGATTTGCAAATATAATTTGCGAATTCTCTATCCCAAGGTCGATGACTTGCTTAATCTCATTCTAGAAAAAAAAATTGGCAAATTGGAGAAAAAAATGAGTAATTTCTGTAAAAAAAAATTAATTCATAACTTCTTCTTTTTTTTATTTACTTGAGACGCACAGTCGAATCCAGTTCCTAATCCGCCTAAAAGTTGAACTACGAGGTCATCATTATTACATTTTACAGCTGAAAAAAAACAATTATGATTTCTTATTTTATAATTTTTAATTATTCATATTATTTACAATTTTAATATAAATTTACCATAAAATGGTTTAATTCTTGGAAATGCTTTCGTCCATTCCTCATATTTTCGTCGTATTTCACTCAAATTACAAAGAAAGAATGGTTCCTCGGGTAGAACTTCTTTCTGTATTTTTACAAAACTTTCTTAAAATTTCAAAGTTTCAAATTTTTTTTTTAAGCAACTTTAAGGTTTTTACTTTTCTGCTTTTTAGGGCTAAAAAGGAAAATTTCACCCAAAAAGTCATCGGTTTCAAAAATTTTAATTGTTAGAAGAAAAGCAGTTATTTTTAGTAAAAAAATTTATTAAAAAAAAATTACTAACATTTTCTTTCAAAAACTCGATAGCAAGTTCTTTGAATTTTGAACCATTCGGTACCACACGAATCCTCTTCATCTCCATGACACCTTCGTAATTTTCTGAAATGACCTTGACACTACCAAATTCTCTAATTTCCGAATAATTCTCACTGATTCAAACGTTAGCTAAAGTTGCGTCACCTTACACGACTAGACTTCAACAACTTAAGTGTTAATTCTAACGCTGACAAGTGATAACTGACTGAGCAAAAAAAAAAGAAGAAGCTCAATGCACAAAATACTGCTAGTTTCCACGGTCATTGAGCGATTAGCCTAAAGACGTAAGTGTTCTTAAGTGTTCTGGAAGAGAAATTAGACTGATTAGCCTTGGTTATCATACCATATCTTGGTCTGTTCGGTCTTGCGGTCAATCTATCGATCTACATTACAGTATAGCATGATTATAATAAAGAAAGTATAAATATTAAAATTATTCTACAATTTAAGTATATTTTCAGATTTATTATATAATAATAAATCAAATTTAGTTCAAAAGTGCTAGTACACAGTTGCTTTATTTTTAATTGAGAATATGAATCAATAGATTGGTTAAACGCCCGCGTGTTGTGCGTATCCCGACGTACAATGACCTCCCGTCTGTCTAGCAAGAATCTCTTTGATGACTCCCCTGTCAAATTATATGTTTATAATTATAATTTATAATTAATTTCTAATTATATTATTATAAATTGAAAAGGCAATAATGCTTAATAAAAAAAGAACAGCACAGTGCAGTGTGTTACCAGTTTGTAACTTCCAAAGTGGACAGTACAAGAGTGTGCGCTTTTATAATGGTGTACAACTTAGGCGCGTCGGTGCAATTCGACACCATTGTCATATAATATCGTGCAACGGCCAAAATTTTACCTAAGTTTTATTTTATTTTAAATTCATCAAAATTTTTTTTTTAAAAAAAAGCAGTCGTATCCTTACCAGTCTTCTTCCGTACTAAAGTAATAGTTTTGGGCAATAGGAAAGCCATTGAATGTTGAAGCAAAGGCGCGCCTGTAAGCGCCTCTTTCGTTGAACATAAGCCATTCACCTAACTTCATTTCTGGAAGCATCACTTTCTTACAAATTTGATCATCACCATGACATGTTGCTCCCCAAATTGAACTTGGAAATGTTTTGACGTCTTGTACGTCATCCTAGATGAATATTTAATGTCACTGTCCAGTTAACCTTGTCGTTACTTGAAGGTTAAGCGCTTACCCGCAATGTTTCTGGAACTAGTAGCAATGGGTCGAATAAGATGATATCCCAATAGTTACCAAAAACTCCATCATTAACAAAGTACATGAAACTTTGGTCACCAAGTTCATTCTTTACTGCTCGTTTTGAATGAATTTGAACAAAAGAGTAAAAGGCAGTATTTACAAAGAACCGACCTGGTTCAGACATAAATTCTATGCTCGACGATGCATTTTCCGGAAAGAAATCGTCAATTGACGTATTGACCACTTTGGAAATCTAATCAAATTGATTAAAAAACAATTACAATGTATTGTTAAACAAGAATACAATGCAGTCAAATTACATCAGTCAAATCTGTTCCAGTAATTCCAGGAAATCCTCCTCCAATGTCAACAATACTCAAGTCGAATCCAAAATTAGTTCCAATTGTAAAGATTTCCTTGACTAAACCAATTCCACGTCGATAGGCCATATCATCCCGACAGTTAGAACCGACATGAAAACAACCACCAACAATTTTGAGTCCAAGCGTCTGCGCTGTTGAAAAAAGGTCAGGAACATCGGCCATTGATGCGCCGGCTTTGGCGCCTAGGAGCGTATCAGCGTCGTCTGCGTCACAACGGATTCGTAGAAGAAGTCTAGTATTCCGTCAAAATGCTTAAGGTTAGTTTGGTTAGGTTAAGTTAGACTAACCTAATCTAACCTTTGTAAGTACTACAAACGTTTCAACGCAGATATGTATATAGCTAATAAGCAGTTGTCTTGTCACCTTGCAGTTGGATGAATGGTTTTGATCTTGTGTAACTCGTCCACGTTGTCAAAGGTCATTAAAGAAACATTGTGACCTTTAGCCGTCCTAATATGCCCTTCAATTTTTGTCGGGTTGGCAAATATAATTTGCGACGGATCTATCCCAAGTCTGATGAGTTGGTTAATTTCTTTCTACAAAATATAAATTTGTTGAAAACAATAATTTACTAAAATTTGTAGCAATAAATAATTAATTGTTTTTCAAATTTTGATTTACCTGAGACGCACAATCAAATCCAGTTCCAAGCTTACTGAAAAGTTGAAGTACGACGTCGTCATCGTTACATTTTACAGCTACGTAAGAAAAAACACTTAATTTTTAGTATATTAACATAATATATATTTTTTTAAAATGATTTTCACTATATTATTGGACAATTTGAAGCAAAAATGTTTAAATTTACCGTAGAACGGTTTAATTCGCGGAAATGCTTTCGTCCATTCTTCGTATTTCCGTCGAAGTTCATTCAAGTTACAAAGAAAAAATGGTTCCTCAGGTAACATTCCTTCCTATACAATTAGTCACAAAATTTTACAAATGTCTGCTTTTTACCGAGATTAAAAGCAATTTCTCCTGAAAAAGTGATCACTTCCAAAAGTTTAAAGAAAAGGAGTAATTAATAAAAAAAACTAATTAAAAAAAAATAAGCTTCATTAACATTTACTTTCAACAATTCGTTGGCAACGTCCTTGAAACTGGAACCATTCGGCACCACACGAATCCTTTTCATCTCCATGACACCTAATTTTCCGAATGAGCTTGAATCTCGCAATTTCTCAAATCTACTGTAAATCCCCAAGTATACTTTTTTCCAGAAACCCTAACCTGACCGACGCTGATACCTGACTGAGCAAAAAAAAATAATTCCAACGCTGCTAAGTCTGAAAGGTCAGTTTGGCGATTAGCTTAATTAAAAGTCATGTGTCAAGCAACTACGACTTGATTCACCTTGGTAATTTGTTCAATTGTGGTTTGTGGTCTGGTTTACCTTAATTCTGTAGTAGCAGTGAAGGTTTTAATATAAAATTAGATTAACCTAACCTCACCCTAACCTATAACGTGTAGATATAACATTGTCTAGACTTTAACAACTCTATTAGTTAACAATAATCTCTAACTGCTGAACTTTTAATTGAAATAAGTTTACCAAGTGCAGCGTATTATATAATGTATCTAAAAGATTTACAAATTACTCTGATTAGTCATTCAAATTGAGAAGATTTTGACAAATTTCTAGTTCAATTTTTTTGTTGTTGTATAATTTGAGGTTTTTAATTTTTAAATTGTAGTTTTTCAAAACTGAAAATCAATTGTAAATCTTAATTACATTTTTATACTTGCCTTTTCCTACGACATTTTTTGTGTAAAGTTATTTTCATTTGAAAATTTTCAATTTGTTTGAGAAAACATAGAAAATTTAAATAAATATTTAGAAAAAATTAGACAAATTTATTAAATATGAATTACCGCAACCAGCACACAAAAGCTGTAATTACCGTCAGTATACTCTTAAACTCGGATTCATTATTAACTGAAAGAAGTAAGAGTGTGACAGACTACTTATATCGTTACCTAAAAGCGAGTCACGTTCGGTTTTTTCAATCGACAATGTAACACGTAACTTTTACCACAATTACGGCATAATCATACAAAAGGAAAATCCCGGTTTCATATTCTTAGGACAAAATTTTTGTATCATCCAAATCTTCGATAAAAAATTTTTTGGTCCGAAAAAGTTTTTGGTCCAAAAAATTTTGAGTCCAAAAAAAATATTCTAGACCAACTTTTTTCTATCATCCAAATCTTCAATAAAGAATATGTGGGTCAATAAAAATTTATTTTTAGATGATCAACTTTGGTAAACGTCATTCTTTGATAGCATACCGAAGTAAATAAAAATTTATTTTTCAGAATAAATCAATCTCTTTTATTTAAACTTTATGTAAGAAGAATTGAGAAAGAATGTAAGAAGATGGGGGGGGGGAGGGGCACAAAATGCTATGAATTTTATGGCTCCTCTCTGTATTTTATCCAAGTGGATTAAAGTATGGTGAGCCACCACCAATCCCACCAGGTGGATTCATAATGCAGCGACAATGACGATAAAGAAAATCACCACAATCTCCACCAGAATAAAAGCCTTTTTCCAAGCAACAACTTTTGCATGAGCCTGATTTTCCAAAGGGATTCACTTGGAAATGAAAAAAATAAATAAGTAAATGTAAATACTTATAATTTTAATAAATATTCTAAATAAAGTTGTGTATCTTGTTAAAACAAAAAAACAAACATTTTTTTAATACACCTTACATTTAGATCCGCCACAAAAATTGTCACATTTGTCCACATGCATAGTGGCAGCATTCGTACTACAAACTTCAGCAAATGAATAAATCAGTAAAAAAAACGAAGCACGAGAAAATACATTATTCGAGAAAAACTAAAATATATAGCTTACCAATGAAAAATAGGCCTGCGATTGAAACCATGAGGAAAATTTTGAAAAAAATTGAATCCATAATTTAAAAAAAAAGTTGAATTCTGCAAAAAGCAACTACTAACGTAAGAATTGTCCAATAAACGCCCTTGTCTTAGTTTTTTGTTGGTTACAAATGCATAACAATTTTCTAAAAGACTTGGCTTTTAGTTCCATGAAAAAAAATTTGCAAATTTTTAAATAGTTTTCTACAACAACTAATTTTGAATAGTAATGACACATTGAGCAACATTTGGTTGAAGGTTGTGGACATTAAAATAAAGCGTTACCGAGAATCTAACTCTTTTGCCATTTTTTTAGCGAGTAATGCGACTTCTCAAAGTATTGTGCCTGATGCAATAGGTTAGCTAACCTGAAAAAAGTATTAAATACCTACTCTAAATTAATACTTTATTATTGAGCATTTCATCAAACAAGTATTTCGCGATAATGGTGCTGCTTCGTGCGAAATCAATCCAAATTTTCTTTCGAACTTTATTACCATCTCGCGGAGACGAAGATTTCTTGATAAATTTTAAAACTTTATTTGTTTTGATTATAAAAATTACGTCGAACTAAATTAAAATTAGTTTATAATGGTGGAAATTTATCGCAAAACTTACACGTTCGCCATAGCGGCAGATCCTAACCCTTAACTAAACCCTAACCCTAACCAAAAAACCCTACTAACTAAAAACCCAGTCATATGGTGAAGTTTTTACGAGAAGTGGTTCGATGCAAAGGAAGAGATTTGATTGGTTCGAAATTCATGGTATGATTTGATAAACGTGTAAAATTATATTCAGCAACACTAACAGCTACTCCACATGAATTTGTAGATCTAATTCATACATGGGCATTAAAAAGAATTTTAGCAAAACTTTAACCTCGAATCACACAAATTTCGACAACTTTATGCTCATTGGCAAACTAATTAAACTGGGTTAACTAATTTTACTTTATCTTAATCTAAAAGAGGGAAACATGTTGATTAAAAACGAAATAAACTTAAAACTGACACACGGAAGCCCATAGCGGTTGGAGCGACGACGACGAATACGCACACGCAGTGATATTTGCTTGCTAATCTTATTATTTTTGCGTCACCTGTCTGACACTTGAACTAATTTTTAGTGGGTTGAGTAATTCATCGTTTTGTAAAACAATTGGAATTTATAACAGTAAAGGACTTTACCGGACATGAGTCAAGACGACTTGGATACGGTAATGATGGAGGACTTTGGGCCTGATCTGGATTTATTGGATGGTAAGATTAAGATACGATCTTATCTCGGAGGATTGTTGTTGTGAAGCGAGTTTAGGAAGGTTTATATACAAATTTATAAAGTAAGTAGCGCAGTTACGATTTAATGTACTTGATATGTTTGCAGAGTTACTTATGGATCCGACAATCGATTGGTGTAAACTGGAACCTTCCTTGAGTCTCAATTTTGAGCCACCGTCTCCTCATTCACCGCTAGGACCAGAATTACCGATGCAACCAATGATGGGTCATCAACCCTTGACCCCAGACTCGGTACAGGTTCCAAGTCCTTCGTCGCCACCGCAGTTGATAATGTTACCGCATTCTCAACTTTCACCGAGTTACATACCTCAATCAGTACCAGTACCCGTGTCGAACACTACAAAATTACCACCACTCAAGGTCAACAACGCACAGTCCCCACCAATTACTTCAAATGCTGGGATAGCATTGACAGCTACATCTGTTCCAGATGTTTCTACTATGCTTACCTCTACTCCAGTCACAACGCAACATCAGGCTTTGCAGTTTACAACCACGGCCGGTTCTTTTACTGGTTTTGGAATCCCTATTACTCCAGCAATGTTCAACGGTAATACTGTCCTGCTTCCTCAATTGCAATTGGCCGTAGTTGGAAATAATGCTCAAATTGGGAAGAGTAGGGGAAACAAATTACCAGTGAAACGACTTGATAAAGAAAGCAACAGTGGCGGTCGAGGTGGACGAAGGAAGGAATCGACAAGTCGCAAAACATCACATAATGCTATTGAACGACGGTATCGTTCTAGTATCAATGATAAGATTTTGGAGCTCAAAAATATGGTTAGCCTAAACAATAAAATGAGCAAAAAATCGAATTCTTTGAATTTAACGCGTATTCAACTAAGATGTTGCTCTATTACAATAGCTCTGTTTTTTTTTGTGTATTCAGGTCTGTGCTCCGACTGACCCGAACGAGAAGGTTCACAAGGCAGCCATTCTCCGTTCTTCTATTGACACAATTCGATACCTTCAAAGTAGTAATGGGCGACTTGATAAGGAAAACCGTGATCTTAAAAAGTCAATGTCGCAGTGTCTCAATTGTAGGAACGACATGACCCTTAGAGCAATGTTAGCCGGGTCATCTTCTCCTGCCACGCCGCCAACGACCGAACCAGAGTCAACAGATTCATCAAATCCACCTTCACCTAACGAAGACATTAAACCTAACACCGCGTCAGGTACTATAGGGAAGTCACCCCTTCTGCTCTTTAGTCTTGTCGCTGGAATTTTCTTAATTAACCCCATTGTGCATCATAACAGTAGTAGTCATCCTTCTAATAGCGATGACCATCCGCACAGTCGAGTCGAGCGATCATTGGATGATTTTTCAAAAATAACCAATCCATTACCAACAGATTGGTACAGCCTTTGGTTTCCACGTCTGTTGACAATATTCATCAATCTCGTCATTTTCATCTTTGTCTACTACATGACTGGACGAATCAGCAGGGCTCGGCAGAGCAAGTATAGCACGGACAAATTGAAATTACTTAAAAGTCGACAATTTTCAAAATCAAAACCTGAAGAACTCGAATCACTTTTAAGGGAATTTGATTCTGTACCAAAATATTGGTTTTCAAGATGGATGTCAACGCTAGTTAATTTGGTCATGATGCCATTTCAGTTGAGAAGAAAATCGACAAATGTAACTTACGCCGAGATAAACGAAGATATTAGCAATTTATATCTTGACTACGCTAAACGTGGAGAAAAGGGCCTACTACCATATTTGAGGGCAATCAACTTTTCACCAATTAATAAGCAAATCCTTATTCGTGCCCTGATTCAAGCCAAATCTAAGTGGCTTCTAAAATACGTCTTGATTTGGACAAATTTTTCAGAGCATTCAACATTTGGTTCGCCAGTAGGTTTGGGATGGTTGAAAAATTGGATATCACGTGGTGTTTTTCCTTCTGCTAATTTTGTATTGGCTGGACCATCCGTAGCTGGAGATGATGCAGCGCAGATGATTTCAAAATTTAGAGAAGAAACACTGTCAACTGGAATTAATCACCTGTTTCATTTTGGTTCGGGCATTGACCTCTTTCGAATTGTTCTTAAATCGTGTGGAAGAAGTGACAAACTGGCTCAGTTTTGGACGACGATCATGTGGATACAAGCAGAGTGGAACAATGGAGGTAAAGTTTTTTTTTCAGCTTTGGTTGTTTTTGCCCCAAAATGACTTTCTGTTAATTCTGTTTACAAGTTTTTGAATTTTGAACTAATTTTCATTCGCTTTTGTTGATAAGGTGGTCGAACTGAAACGCTAAAGCGTCTTTACCGCCTCAACGACGAACTTTGGAACCACTTAAAAGAAAAAGAACAAGAAACGAGTACACTTCTAAAAGCTATTAGGAAAATTCATTTGTGCAAAAGAAGTCTCATGTTGAATGAAGTTCCTTCCAAGGAAATGTTAGATACTGCGTCGGCATTTTTACGAGATAGTATCAACACATCGACGGATAAACCAAAAAAAGTTATACACGTGAGTAGAAAAAAATTGTTGAGTTTTTTTTGGAAATTTTCTAAATTGTAATTCTAGAATTCTAATATAATTCTAAAAATTTTACTTACTTTTTTAGCTCATTTGGTGTCTCGCTGCTGAATGGATTTTAGAATGTCGATTGGAACTATGGGAAGAACGACGAGAAATTAGTGGATTTTCTAAAGACCTGGATAGTTTAAGATCCTTAACTCACTGCAATCCAGGATCACTTCCTTCTGTATATTTATACGAAGCGTGTCAACGTCTCATGAACTACGCAGCACCTGGACGAACTCAACAATTACTTGATGCTAGTTTGAGACCAGTTCGTAGTAATGAACGAGCGTTAATTTGTAATAATTCAGAAGATTTAAGTGACGTAGGAGTTTATGCGTCGATGGAAGATTTAGGCTCAACACACAATTGCGCGTTGGGAAAGAAAACAAAGGAGGTCAACTTAGTCCGGGAGAAACGAAAAGCATTTGCCCTGTACCTCAAGTGCAAGTATCTACCAAACCAAGTTATCACTTGTCCAGGAGAAAAGGTAACAGAAAGAAAAAGCCCATGAAAAGGTCACGATTTTGAACTTTTTCACTAAAAGATTTGTATTTGTGTTCTAGGCTGGAATGCTGAAGGAAGCGATGAAAGCTCTTGAGAAAATTGGTGAAACGAAGAAAATTAACGAGTGTGTGGAAATGATACGGAGTCTTGGACAAAATATTACTTTGCATTAAATTTTGAGGGAAATCGGATAAGTTTCGTTAGGTCTCAGTCAATTTGATGTTAAACGGTCAAAGTTACGAGTAACGTAGTTAACTTTTTTGTTAGTTTAAATTATGTTGTAATTACTTGATTTATCTTCTTGCTCCCGGTGATTAATAGAATGTTTTGGTTTACCAAAGTTTTTTTTACATGTTTTCACCCACGTTGTTAATATTTTCAATGATAAAATCCATACCAGCATAAGTTTTTGGCGGGTAGGCTGTTAAGACGAGGCGCAGAGCATTGGTCACTCCTTTGTTGGGAAGTGGAGCGTAACCGATTATGACTTGGTTCTGCAGCAAGAGCTCGGTTCGAATTCGAACGGTGATCTGTAAGTAAGAAAGAATGTTGAGAATATTGAAAAATTAAAAATTTTTTTAAAAAAAAAATTTAATTTAATTAATTTTTTTCAGTTTTCACCTCTCCAATTTCTTTCCACCAGGCGTCACTCTTCTCTTGGTTTCGCAATCGTTTCGGAATGTACCAAAAGAAGACATTTGTGCACTGATGGGTGTCCAAGTAGAGGTTGAATTCTGGACGACGCTGTATTTGTTGGGTGAAGTAACTCGCACAGTCTTCTGTTTGTTCAATAGCGTGACAAAAGTAGGCTGGACCAAGAGTGGACCACATTAAGAATAATTTGAAAGCATCAGCCTTTCTACCGCATTGAATACCTTATCAAAAAACGAAAAAAAAATTTTTTAAATACATTTTTTCTGAAAATTTTGATTTAAAACATTTACTTTTATCTCCCGTTTCATCATAGGTATCATCATAATGTTTGTTACTCTGGAAAAGATACGGAGCTGAAACTGTGTTACAAGGAGCCAGAATATTACACTGTTTCGTAATGAACGCTGAGCATTGAAGAGGAGCACCGAGCATTTTGTGAGCATTCCATAAAATCGAGTCACATCTGATTTTTTGAAGAAAAACAAAATATTTAGTTGTTTTGAGACAAAAATAATCGAATTAATCTAATCATACTTTTCAATCCCTTGTAACCATTTGGCTCGCAATTTTGGTGAAAAGATGAAAGCTCCACCCCACGCGGCGTCGCAGTGAAGCCAAATTTCCTCAGCGGAACAAATCTGACGAAATTTTTATTTTAAAAAAATTGAAATTTGAAGGTTAGAACTTGAATTTAAGCAAAAACTGATTTTTTTTGAAACTTACTGTTGCAATCTCCTCCAAATTGTCAAATCCTCCTAAAACTGTCGTCCCACTAGTGGCTACTACAGCTAGTGGAATTTTTCCAGTATTTTTACAATTTTCAATTCCTTCTGTCAATTTTGATGTAATCATCGATCCGTCTTTTGAAGTTGGAATTTTTATCACATTATCTTGTCCAATTCCCATCCAATTGGCCGATTTTGAAACGGAGTAATGTGCCTGTATAATTTTTTTTTTAAAAAAAAACATGTTTTTAAAAAAAAATTCTATTTAAAAAATGTTTTCTTTTGATTTTACATCTTCTGAAGTAAAAACGGTCATTGGTGGTAATCCAAAAAGCCCAGTTTTCTTAACATCCGGAAACTTTTTGTGTCTCGCTGTTACTAACGCATAGAAATTTCCTAAACTTCCTCCAGGACAAAAGATTCCATCACCAGTTTCAAATCCAAAGAAAAGTTGACGCAAGTGACGTAAGAGGAGACGCTCTGCGACGACAAAAACTGGAGCTGCTTCGTACGTATGTCTGAAAATTATGAAAAAAAAAGTTAAAAACAAATTCTTTTAAACTACTTTTACAAGTTTTTTTTAGAAATTTTTGTCTTATTATTAATTAGTTATTTACTGATTCGTATTCATTTTTTCTATCAAAAAAGATGCCGCCAGTCCCACCGGATTTGGCCCACCGTACAACTGATTAACAAACTGCAGGTGTGAAGTGTTGACACTTTGTGCAAGTAAGAAATCAATTGTTTCTTCTAAACTTAACTTTTCTCCTCCTCCATTTGAATTTTTCAAAAAACTTTCTAACTTTTCTTCCAATTCTTTTGGAGGAGTAAAATTTATCAAAGTTTCACTAGAATATGAAATTATTTTAGAAAAAACTTTTTGTAGTGATTCCATTGTAGGAGAAAAAATAACTTGCGGCGTTTCACTGTTAGACATTGTTGCTAAAAAAAATTACTTTAAAAACAAACAAGAAACAATTTTTTTTAAACAAAATTTACTATATTTTCAAAACATTTACTAAGTAGGCCAACAAGTTTCGCAAATTTTTCTTCTATTAAAAAAACTCTTGAAACTAGATTCAATTTTTTCTCTTTCGTTGACACTTAAGATAATTTTTATCGTCACCCACTCAACTGTCAGAGCCATTGCGGTCAACTGGTCAATGGATCATTTTTACACAACAAGAGGTTTTGTTAACTCAAGTTATGCAATTGAGCTCCAAAAGTTCGACAAATTTAAGTCGACAAGTTACCTAATCTCAGTAACTTGTCGACCTAAATGTCTTCGCTCAAAATGCTTAAACTCTTCCAAACCATTTATTCAAAGACATGTCAGCACCACCCATAAAGTATCTTCATTTCGTAATGACCTTCTATTCAAATAGAGGTCACAGTACTTACATATAATTTAAGAGTACAAGCGAAGATCAGAATTTCTAAGTGCGTTTGCTCTCTGATTAAATTTCCTTAAATCTGACGGTTCCATGTCATTATTTCGAAAACTTTCACTTCGAATGCAATGATTTCGAAAAATTCACTTCGAATTTAGCCTAACCTAAACGTAATTCGAAGTAAAAATTTTCGAAATCAT
>JABASK010000274.1:0-17994 GCA_019776465.1 Rambutanura hunanensis | reverse complement strand
AAGGACTCACTTAAGGATCCTCAATTACATACTTGACCTTGACTCAACCCTGACTTGGAAGCATATATTTTGGGATGCGGCGTTTCATGCTTAACAATGATTAAGGTTCGTCAGACTAATAATAATAAGAATATTGGCACACCATTACATGACAAAACAAACGGATACGGAAGCATTGCCTAACACTGTCCAATGCCCAATTGCAATATGAAATCTGCCTTTTAAATCTAACAACGAACACTAAGCATGAGTTTCGACGTTTATCTTAAACAAGTTGTCCATAACCATTGCATGTGTTATAGTATGCTAGAGTCTAAAAGCTAACTATTTGCTGAATCGTTGACTTCGTTTAGACAGCTGAACCTTCAGAACTCATCCGCGACACTGTAATTTCAATCAATGAGGTCAGCGGTGAGTGCAATTTTATCAGCTACAGTTCCTGAGCAAAACATGTCGTACCCTGACTATCAACAAACACCTCATGACCATCAGACACTATTAGTAGTGGTACGTCATATTGGTGAGTTTCTGTCATACTTTCACATAAGCCATATCTAAGCACGTGAATATTTTATACCCTTTATAACCTTTATTTTATAGGTCGTCAACTACGGACGAAGCAGTTTAACCGGGCTTTTGATAGAATTTCTCGTGTCTCTCAAATCAAAATTCACGATCCACAAAATAACTCACGCATAATTTGGCTAAAATATGTACGAAACTATCCCGTAGAGAACAATGATTGGGGGGATTTTCAAACGCATCGAAAGGCCCTTGGTCTTATATCTATTGGACAGTGTAATTCTCAGGAGGAATTTAATGAGCTTTGTCGTATTCACGAATCGTTGAAAACAAAGTATACGTGGACTTTGTACGATTCTCGGTGCATTCTCTTCGGCCTCAATCTCGATGGAACGGTTTATGAAGAACAGCATTCATCTGAAGGAAGTCCATCTAATGATATTTCAGATGGGCACAATGTGTTGAGTCGCGGACGATCTCATGACCTTCAGCGTACAGAATCGCCTTCTAGTTCAATCGCTTCTTCTGAGCTGAGCATGGTCAGCATAATTTCACTTACTTATTTTAACACCCTTCCAAAAATCAGTTTCGTTTATTTGTTTATTTCTTCTAAGCAGACTGGGAACGGAGTTATACCTACCAGGCCGTCACGGAGTTCAGACACAATACATTCGCTAGGTATGTCAAATGAAGAATCGTTTCACGATGATAGTGCCAGTGAAGACTCGGCTTCAAGATCGGAATCCGTCATAGGTGCCATTCAGTACGCAACGTTAGAAAATCAAGAAAAAACTCATAATAGCAGTTCAAAACCACTCGTCCCACCAGGGAATTTTAAAGCAAGAACAATTTTTTACCCTACGATGGACATGAGTCAAACAATGGAGGCAGATATTGATGAATTTGTAAAGGCTCTCTTTTGGGTTTTGGAATCTAAACGTGTGGATAAGTTGGGGTAACACAAGAATTTTGACTCTAGTTACTAAGTCTTGAAGGGTTGTAAATTAAAATGATATTAGAGGATGATACTCTCGGAACTTGTTCCTGCAGATTGAGAAAGGCTGATCGTTCACTTTTGCTCTCAGCACTGTGTGCTCCATTTGAGAAAAAAGATTTTGTAGGCTTAGATCTCGAATCGAAAAACAACAAAAAGAGAGCTGATGGTAGGCTGAAGAAACAATTGGGAGATCTGAATCTTCAAGCCGGTTTGCCCGCAGAAGCAATTATACATTATCAAGCTGCTACAGAAATACTCAAATCTGTCAACGATTGGCTTTGGTTAGGAGGTAAACAAAAAACATTGAAAATAGGTGATAATTGATAAACAGCAAAAAAAAAAAAAAAAATTAGACCTGTTGGCACACTTTTTGTAGTTTCGATGGAAAAGCAATTTATACCAATGTTGGAATTATTGATGAAAATACTTGCAAATTGATTTTCCCATATTCACAGGTGCTTTAGAAGGAATTTGTTTCTGCTTCCGTTGCCATTTTATACCCACAACTACGGAATCAAACTTCACTTACAAGGAATTCGTCCCTTCAAGGCCTTGAACTAGTCAAGATGAGACAAATGGCAATGAGTACGGCAAATTCACTTCCACCAGGATTAGATCCATCACAGTTAGAATCACTCGTTGTTAAAGGACCGTTCAAAAATTGTCTCAGTCAAAGAGAAATACAGGAAAAGTATCAGGAAGCTGTTGGACATTATGGAAAAGTAAGACGGTTCATCTGAGGACTTTTGGGAGCTGACAGAATGCCAGGTTGTCTAAAAAAGGAAATCTGAATTTAGAAGTTACTTTTTGTTCGCTTTGCAGTATCGACAAGCTGGAGTAATCGAAACAGAGGCTAGTATTAAGGCAGCAATGGTTTTAATTGAACAAAGACAGACGCTGATGGCCGCTGAATTTCTTCAAAATGCAGTTTTTATTTGCTTACAACTCACTGAAGAGGAAAAGGTATGAAGTCTACAATATTTTTTAACATGACTTTCCTAAAGATAAATAATTTGTTTTCGTGCATCTTCGGCGTTTGCTGATTCGTTCTTAGATGCAAAGGTTCAACGCCCTTTCCGACTTGTACACCAGGTTAGGGTTTCATCGAAAAGCTGCCTTTTTTAAAAGAGTAGCTGCAATGCGCTGCGTGTCACCGAGTAATCCTCAGCCTAATTGGAATCTCTGCCATTCTCTTCTTCTTCAATTACTAGATGGCTACAACTTGTCAGTTGATCCGAATGAGTCACGAACATTTGGGTACTACGGCTGGCCTCGGTCTACAAATTCAAGTATTTCAGGAATTGGTCGGAACAGCCAAAAAGAAAGGAAGCAACGCTCTTGCCACTAGACATATGACATTACTTCTTCACTCCATGCTTCCTCATGTAAAACTTAATTCACAGCGATAACAATTTAACTTTAAGTGTTTTTCGTGGTACTATCTTTCGTGTTTTTTCGCAGTTGAGTCCTGGCGAAAGAGGTGAACTTGCCATGCAGCTAGAAATGTTGGCCAAGGACAGCGAAGGCGTTCCCAGTCCTATCGCCCTTGATAATGGTGCTATTGCACCACCTGTTCACTTGTCGACGATTCCTCTGGTGAAGTAAGGAATTTTTTCATATTTTTGTCTTAGTTTGTGCTAAATTTTTTATATTATTTATGTGTTAATAATTCTTGGTTTTGTGATTTCAGAGTATTTAAGCCTGTACAACCTACACCCCATTTGAGACCTGAAAAAATAGAAGTTAAAAATTCTGTAGAAGAAATTAGTCCCTTTGTTTATACTCCATTTGTTGCAAATCGGAAAAAAGAAGTAGCAGATAATAGTAAAGCAGGTAAGCTATAATTATACATACATTATGTGACATTATCAATCACTTATCATGATTCATGAACTTTATTTATCATTTTTATCCATAGATTTCTTTTGGGTAGAAGGCGAAATCTGTGAAGTAAATGTAGTATTAGAGAATCCGTTACCAATAGAACTGAAATTAAGCTCAATTGTAAGCATATATACTATAGAGCACTTGTTTAACGACGAGGCAAGGAAAGTATTTTATAACAAAATCGTGTTCATTTCAGTGTCTTATAACAGAAGGTGTTGGTTTTCACGTTAATTCTAATGTCATCTCAATTCCGGCAGAATCTACCTTCCCCGCAACTCTCACAGGAGTCCCACTTGGACCTGGAAACCTCCGAATACTAGGTTATTCATAATGACCATACCAAGAACAAGTGCCCGTTCGATTTTGGTTGAGAATTACTTTTTTTTTGTTCCGTTTTCATTTTCAGGGTACTCTACTTACACACTCGGTGTAAAATCAAATATACGACTGAAGAACCTTCGTGCCATGAAGTGTCCTCATTATTGATATTGAAATTGTTGCGGCATTGCCATTTCTTGCTGTAAGTATTTTTAATAGTTTTTAATTCCAATTAGAGAAGTTTTGATTTTGAAGCAAATGGAAAGTGGTTAGTTTGATGATTTGATGTTGGTGAGATTTTTATAATCTCTAGAACACGACTAGTAGTGTTCAGACAATATAAAGTTTGACTAATCGTGATTTTTTGTTTATTTTGTATGCTTTTGCAGGTAGAGACATCTAAACCGAAGTCAGAATTCTTCAGCTCTTTTTCTGATTCCATTGTAACCAGTGCCAGTGTTTCTTTACTTATGGGTGAAAGTCAAGAGTGCTCTGTATGTTTAACTAATACGGGAAGAGTACCAATTGAATCTTTGGAAATTTCCATTGACTCTCGGATTGATAAGAGAATTAGTGAGATTTTCAGTTGGAGTGACGAAAATCTTCAGGCTCAACTGCCAATTCAACCAGGAGCTTCTGCCAGTTTTACAGTTTCGATTTACGGTGCAGGAGAGTTCATAGGTCAACCCGATTTGCAAGGCTGTGATAGCAGCAGTACATCATCCTTACCTATTGGAACTACGCAGATTGGCGATGGTCCGAGTTCTCTACCGTCGAGATTAGGTGCCATTTCAGAAAGGTTTCGTTCTGCTAAACGAACAGAATCATCCGCTTCCAAGTAATGCTTTAAACCGTACTATTACGTTTGTTGGNAGGCTGTGATAGCAGCAGTACATCATCCTTACCTATTGGAACTACGCAGATTGGCGATGGTCCGAGTTCTCTACCGTCGAGATTAGGTGCCATTTCAGAAAGGTTTCGTTCTGCTAAACGAACAGAATCATCCGCTTCCAAGTAATGCTTTAAACCGTACTATTACGTTTGTTGGATTCGAAGAAATTAGATGAAGCATTCATTTAGAAAATGTAACATAAACAGTTACAAAAGTTGAAGCGAAGAAAATTCACAAAAATTTTAGCCGTCTTCGACAAATTTTAGTTTAAAATGCGTTCAAATATCAAATCGCCATTATGAACTCGGCTTGTCAGAAGTGAATTTTTTTGAGCTTTTTGAGAAATTTTACAAAAAATTTCTTCGATTTTGTAAGTTTATTTCGTCTCATTCCCCTTTCTTTTTATGCGAATGAATGCTCAAACTTCATTTATTTTTGTAGGTCTAGCAGTAGAAGTGGAAGGAGTTTCAATTCATTTTCAGGCGTAACTCCAAAGTTGCCTCTTATAAATTACAATAAGGTAAGTTAAATTCAAAAAAAAATTTTTTTTTATTGAAGATATGGATGATACAAAAAAGTTGATAAAAAATTTTTTTTTGGGGGGGGGGGGGGTGGAGGTCGACGTGGGAAGTTTTTTTTACTTTATCTCTCATAAAAGCATGGCGCGAGGCGCCAAATACCGAAATACTACATAGTTCAAATAAAATAATTAAACACGATTTATTCAAAATGGTTCGATGTTTAGACATATGAAGCAGTGTTGAAATTAAAATACACCGGAGGACCTGGAAAGGAAACTGGACATTTCAGGAGATGTGGAATTGCTCTTAATGTTGAAGTGGCTCCTACTCTTTTTATCACAAAATGGGATACATTGCCAGGAGAGTCGTAAGTTTCTCATTCACTTCGTTTTTTCTTGTGTCCTAGTTAGTACCTATTTTGAAGGTCGGGATTAGCCATATGTAGTGAAATTAACCCATCCATGTAGCTGACTGCACCTCTTACTTTCGTGCATGGGCAATTTTTTTTATTTAAAGAAAACGTCTATGTATAACAGTGGGAGGTGCAGTAAGCTACACCGGGTAATTTCCCTCTGGCTAATCTCGACATTCAAAATTGGTTCTAGTAGAACAATTTATTTACTACCATGTTTGTCACTAAAGTCCATCCCAGTTCTACATTGTACTTGACATTTGCAATGCCACTCAACACGAAATGGAACTTCAGTATGCGGGTACAAAACAAATATTAGTTGAAAAGCTGGAAACGTGCCGGATCCCTATTCCTCTTGAGAAGTGTTCTGTTGCTGAGGTAGAGAAAGGTAGGAAAAGCGCAATACTTATGTCTATGCTCGAACTACGTATAATTGTTTCTGGTTTAATCTTAAAGGAAAAGAAGAAGCTGCTTGTTGTCAACATCTTGTGAAGATGGTCGATGTCCAATGGATTCTTCCTGATTGTACTGGGAAAGCAACTCTTGAAGGAATTCGTCTTACCCCTGAAATGGTTCAATTAGCTAAGGTCTCACCAATCGTATGGGGTAAGATTTACTGACATGAAAATTGTTAAAAAGGAATGAAAACGAATTGAAAAGAAAAAAATCTTGATTCTATAGAAATTGCTGTAAACGGAGAACTCGCCAAAACGGAAGAAATGCACTTTGAGGCTGGGGAGAAGATAAATGTAGACGTATGTTTGAAGAATCACTTGCGAGAAGGATTACAAGATGTTCGCCTTTCCTTGGCATTTCTACCAAGATTATCTGAA
This sequence comes from Rambutanura hunanensis, assembly GCA_019776465.1. Lineage (NCBI taxonomy): Eukaryota > Metazoa > Arthropoda > Collembola > Poduromorpha > Neanuridae > Rambutanura > Rambutanura hunanensis. The sequence goes on along the minus strand of JABASK010000274.1, from coordinate 11,612 downwards.
TGAGAGGTACAACTATCGACTAGACTCTAGAGTAGCTGTCATTGGGAATGATGCTGTCGAAATACCTGAGGTAAGACATTTCACTATTATATATCCGAGAGACCGTGGGAATTTTAATGCGCAGGGTTTTGAGGTTACGCTGGGAAAATTGAGTGTTGAACACCAATTTGTTAGCATTTTATTCAGGGCAAGACCTATTTCGAAAAATTTAGATAAATATCTTGCAAAAAAAAAGGTGTGCAAACATAAAAATGTCAGAAAAGGAAGATTTCGATAAATATTTTCAAAATATTTCTAAAGTCTTCGAAATACTACAAGGTTTTTGTAACGTCCGTTATGTTTTCGGTTTTAAACGTTGCGACTACTGTGTTTTCGGATTATTGCATGTCTCAATTGTGGGAGGACAAGTTGCTAGATTTGAGGCTTTGATAGATTGCCGTTTCCAAGAGCTTTTGTAGCAAAAATAATGTGATATAAAAATGAAACTTTGGAACTTTTTTTTAGTATTAATACGTAATGGGATTTCTGTATAGATTTCACCCGGAAAGTCGTTCCAACACTCAGTTTCACTCATTTATTTCGTTCCTGGCGTATACAAAGTTGATTTGAAGTTGACCCGGAAAGACAGCAAGGGGCGAGGCAGCGGGGAGACAAAAAATCAAGGAGCTGTACTTCCTCCATTGGCCTGGAAATACAATCCGCCGCTTTCGTTTCAGATAAGTTGAAGTGTAAACGCGAGTAATTGAGCTGGACAGGGTCATAGGGCATAAAGGGGCATTCCATAAGGGTAGTTTTTTAAAGAATAATAGGGGTCGACATTTAGCTGACTTGGAAACGGAAAGATTTATACGAAACGAACTATACGGTGACAATATAGCTTTATAGAAGTTAAAACAGCGATCATTTAGGACGTTGTCAATCACATACAGAAGAGTACTAAAGTAATATCACAATTGACTAATGGCACATCTTATGAAATGTAGAATTGTTTAAAAACAAGCAAACGAGCAATACATTTATGTTACAATGCCGGGCAAGAGTACTTATTTTTTGGTATTCAATTCGTATATAGTTCTGCTTTACATACAAATTAGGTAAAACTTACACACTTTGCAAGTGTGAATTCATTGAATGTTAAAATCATTGCAGTAGGAAAGGAATTTAGTAAATTATTTGTGATGACTTTTTTTGATTGGTATAAGTTGTTACAAAGGTACTTAATTTTCGAAAGTTGGCTTTTTATTTCCTCCATTATTAAAATTGAATGCGTTCGTGTGAAAACTTCATAGATTTGTAAGCAACTTTTTTTAGTATCCAGGCAAATTTTACTCTTTTTCAACTCATTTGAATTTGAAAATTAAAAATATCTAGAATAGTTTTAAGGAAGCCTACGATCATCGAACTTGATGGCAGAACAGCATCTAAATCTTCAATTGCTTGTTCTATAAAAAATGCTTGGCTGTTAAAACACTAAAATTGTTTATAACTGTAGTGAATTTTGCTGCGATCGCATTCAATTTATCTTTCTGCAAATTTTAGTTTTGATTATTATTATCTTGTAACGAAGGGGAGAACCAGTTTTTGACATCATTTAAATCTAAACCAGAGGAAATTTCGAAAACATTTGGATAGGTATTGGATCCTAGCAACGATATTATGCTTCATCACATATAACACATAGATCGAAAAATATTAGTTGAACTCGCATCTGTTTATTGCTTTCAACTTTTTCAAGCTGAATTTAAATTGCCAGTGTCAAAATTTGTTACTCTTAACAGGTTTATAAGTTAACGCTGACTGCTCAAAGTAAAATACAATTTTGCATTAAATTAGATTTTCGTGAGTGTTGTGGGTCTGATTATAAAAGCAACGGATTCAAAATTTAGCAATGGTACCCGTCATTTATTTTGATATACAAAATTCCTTAGGATTACATAAAGTAGTACAGGTTACGTAATAATTTTTTTTAATTGCTAAAATTTTGTCTTTCATGGATTGACAGTACACTCTCACTACTGGTCCACGGCATCATTCATTCTCTGTTTGTTCAAAGCCTTTAGATTCTGAAGTTGGGCGGTGGTATTCACCTTTCCTCTTAAGTTTTTTTAGAGTTTGTTAGTGAATTATTCGTGAAGAGCGAGATCCAAAACAAGTTTAATCAAAGGAAAGACCGCGAGTTAATTCTGGAACAAAGTGTTGACACGCTACCTTACACGGATAAGAGGACTATATATGGGAGACTTTTGTTTTACGTAGAAGAATACAATTGATAAAAAATCCTGGAGTGTCTGCTCTCTGCCAAGTGGATACCACTGTCGTGGGAGGAAATTCAGCAAATTTCAATTCAGTTGCTGGCTCTTCTATTACTGTTAATGAAGTTGAAGCTGACCTACGAGATTCATTACAATTTTGGTTACTAGGCTGAGGCACAAGAATCTGAGCCCTTCCACTGTTCGACTGGAAGGGATCGACAGGAAGAGGTCATTGACCCAGATATGTGAAGGAATTAGGTAAGAAATGAATAGACCGCACGACCCGCTACCAGAATTGAGCTCGTTCCGATTTTCTAAATCTTCGAAATTGGGTTGACCAACTAAAAAAAATATTAAAAACAGTTAGTTACTTTAGTGCATTCAATTTTCCTAGAAGATTCAATGAATGCAATGGGATGGAATCGTGTATAGTGATTGTTCTACTAGTGGCGTTGTTCTTTTAAAAAATTTCCAAGGGTCATTTTGTTTGAAAAATGGAGGCAAGTTATGAATAATTCAAATAGGGTAACAGACGCTTCGACTCCAATTTGGAAGAAAGGGAAGTGATAAATATTTTATAGATTTTTCAGAAAAAAGAAAGTAAAACTAGAAACACACGCGGAACTGGTCAAAGAACAATTGTAGAGTTTGAAGGGAAAATTAAATTGGGGAGGACAGTGAGGGAAAGCGGAAGGGTCGAATTTCAAGTTTTGGTGAAAGACTGTCACAGACTGAAACTGGATCCCGTCCGGGAGAAAGTGAGATAGTGGATTTGAATGAGAAAGCGTGTGCTGAAGTGAGGCAAGAAAGCAGGTAGGTCGTATTTTTTGTAAAGGGACATTCCTCTACACAAGGTAAAGTTTCCATCGTGTCGTTCGTCTTTGTCACCAAAAGTCGTTTCCCGTTCCCTACTTCTTTTTTTTTTTTAGAGAAATTCAGACCTTCTGCTTCAAGTCTTGAAATGCTAACAAACACATCAGTACTCACTTTCCCTATGGAATACGATGAAACTTAACGTTAAATTCACCTAACACGTTAGATATAATTTTTTTCTCGGGAAATCGTACTGGGATTTCGTAAATTGATCGAAAAAAAAACACTGATTTTTGGAAGAACTCAATTTCTAAGATTTTATATTAAATTGGAAAGAACGGAAATTTATTAAAGATAAGTCCCCACCTAAATCAATAGTTTTCTTCTTTGAGTTGGTGTAATATGGTTGGGAAAGGGAAACGTCCCATTGGGTAAGTCAGGTTCACAAGAATTATTTCAAAATCAGAATTCATACGGAGATCACAGACTTTAAACATAAGTCTTGAAACGCGCCATTCCACATGCTCGAATTGAATTTACTTTAATGGAGCCCAGTGGAGTAAAGAAGGAGGAGACAAGGGAAGTTTTTAGACAAAGAAAACACAATCTGACTTTCACTTTTTTTTTCGTTTTCTCTCCAAAGTGAGATTCCTTATCTAGAGCCTGGCTTTAAATTCCCAACACCAATCGTGGCAAGAGGTGTTTAACGGATCAGAACACATGAGATTTATTTTAGTCAAAACTTAAAATTCTCTTTCGTTTTGTTTTTCGGGGGTTAAAGATTGTCGCGGATGACTCACGTTTCAACCTGGTGGTTAAGAAAATTGAATTTAGGGCAACCAAACAAAATGAAAGGGATGTCAATAATTTTCTTCCTATTTTTCGTGCCTTGTGTTTAAATTTGCTACATTTTGACCTAAAAAATGCTAAACCTAAAATGTACATTTTTTCATGATTAATTTTTTTTAGATTTATTTTTGAGTAAGGGAAAAATTTGTTGAAAGAGTGGTTTTGTGTAGGTTAGGTTCGTTTTTCTGGTGGAGTTGAGGATGTACGGTAACACTACGTTACTTAGACTGTTTTGTAACTAGATCCTCTTCCTAATTATTGTTCTGGGTAAGCTTAGGGTTTTTGAAGGTACGGAAATAGAAATAGGAAAGGGAGTTAATGGATTATCTCCCCCTGATTAGCAGAGATGAGATGCTTTCTCTCTTACTTTCACTCCCGCTCCCGCTTCAGTTTCTTACCCTGCTTACCAGGTTAGGTTACTCGACCTAAGCAGCCCTTATACCCAAAACACTTGACTGGCTCTTTGTGAGTCACAGAATTCGCCCTCAAGTTCAAAAGGCCTTCTGAATCAGCTCATGAATCAATAATCAAGTCCAGAACACCCATTGTTTCCCATTTTTCAGTCATTTAGAACCCAAGACAAATGGCATGAGACACTTCACTTTCCTTGTACCCCTACTTAGTCTTAAATGCATCCTTTTTCAACTGTCCAAAAGTGCATTAGTCAATGTTGGTGAGAAATAAATTTTTTGGGTCTTAAGCACGATGGTGTAAAATGGGGTGTGTTGATTCTCTGCGAGGTTTGAGAAATTAAGTGTTTGAAAAAACTTACTTCTGTTTGTATTGCTCTTAGTCCACTCTCCAAATTCGGATCCGAGGACATCATTTATTAGACTGGTTTTATCTGAAAGAAAATTTTAATCACTTTATTTTAGAAATTGACCTATAAAACATTGGTGGAACCTGAAAATCATGAAAGTAGAACTACGACTGACGTTATTTAACTTCGTTTTTAGACTGGTTTAAATTTGCGTATTTTGAATTTGTGAGAATAAGAAAGTAAGATTTAAGGTGAAAGGTGTTATCAAATCCGGAACAACGTTGAGCCTGTTAGTCGTGATTTATTTCAACTAGGGAATTCATAGACAGAAGGAAGAGTAAGCGGGCAGAGGTCGTTCATTTTAGAGTGTCAAAGTCCGTAGCCTCACCGAATGGGATAGGCTGTGAAGGATAAAAATTCTATAGTTTGTGACCTATATTTTTTTCCGTTGAAAATTAAACAGACTAAATATTACTAGAACTGCATTGAATTTTAAAGAACCAATGCCTAGGTTACTTGATTTTAACTTATAGTTAAAAAAATAGATGGAAACGGCATAAGACGTAAAAAGAGTGAAAAATATTATTGGATTTGGGGGGTGAAATAATTTAACAGAGCGTTAAAATGATATATAAAAAAAATAGAGGATTAGAAAGTTAGTACATTTTTCTTCACCCCTTGGGAAAGTTTAAAGTTAATTTACTAGAAGTCGAGGAGAAAGTGAAGGAATTTTCAAACTCTTGAATTTCAGTGACTCTCTTTCATCACCGGAAATTCTCTTTTCTCTTCAGAAAGTCCAACTTTTGCCTTCACTTTTCCCAATCCATCCCTTCTGTCGTCTACCTTGCCACATTTATTTTGTGAGACAAGACAATCTGCTCAAATCTTAAAGACAAAGCAAAGTAAAATGTTAAAACTTCCCCGACTCCTTCACTATTTTCAAACTTAGACTTGTACAGTTTCAAAACTTGCAACTTTCTCTGTACCTCTCTACTGGGAAAAGGAAAGTTTCGCAATGCAAGTCTAGTCTAGGCAGAATTGACAGATGCGCAATTACTTTGCTTCAGAATTTGAAGCTCTAGAGTCCTGCACTTAATGCACGTTTTTGTGTGTATTTTTTAGTATTTTTTCGTTAAATTATTTTAGTTTTGTAATGGAACCCACCTTTTTTCTTGGCTTTTGTCTTTGGTTGAGGCGTCGTTTTTGGCGTGATGGCCAGAGTGGTTGAAGATGGTGCTGGAATTTCTGGAAGACAAAAAGAAGTGTGAGGGTCCCACGAGGGAAATGGAATCAATTAAGTGAGGGAAGACAAGGGAAGGAAAAACGCTCAACACCCTGATTGATCGAAATCCAAGAAATCTGTTATGACAGGAGAATTCTATTGGAGGATGGAGGTTTTGTTTCGTTCAATCCGTTTCGTAAGAAGAAGTGGGATAATATAAAAAAAATCCTAGAATAAATACGTTAGACACTTTCAATCCCCTCCTACGCGCCTCCCGTGTGTCGCACGTAGGACTATAACCCCAAAGAAGATAAGGACATAAACGCTGATGATGTCTCGAGTCATTTCGAGACTGTAGAAAAGTAAACAGGAATTTTTTTTTCTCCGAAAAAAGAAGTATTTTTGAGGAAAGTAGTCTAGGAGATAAAAGACGTTGATTATGATGGGCAGAAACGATTAGGTGGAAATTATTTTACGTAATTGAACGACGACATTTCAGGACTTTTTGCTTTTTTCTTGGTTCAATTTTTTGAAATTTAAAAAAATTCTTCTTACCGTACAATTTTATGTTACCGTCTGTATCTCCTAATGAATTTTTAGCAACACATTTGAACATGCCAAAATCATTTTTTGTCAAGTTTCGAATTTTGAGGCGCATGAACATTCTGTACCCGTTGTCCACCAAGAAGGACTCGTACTTGTCACCTGCCAAAAAATAAAAGAAAAAAATGACTTTTTTCTTCGTTACTTCGTACGCTACCCGTCCTCCAAAACTTTTTTCTCACATCCTCCCGAAGCCCTCTAATAATACCCTATTATTTTCTCTACTTTTTTTTCTTTCATCAAAACTTTTACTCTGTTCTTTTCCTTATTCCTGGTAAAAGGTAATAATAATTATTACTAAAAGAAGGAGACCTGCACTTTTTTCTCACTCTGAGTCAAAAAACTTTCACGTCTCATTTGAAAATTTAGGCGTTTTTTGTAACGCCACAGTCAAAAACTTTTGAGTCCTTAAGACTTTTTGACATTGATTCAATTAATTGAGAAAAAGTCTTTTTGTTTGGGTAAAGCACATTTTCTTTTAAGTTCAGGAGAGGTTTTGCTGTATTGACAAAGTTGTGTGGTTTTACTCATGTTTATTCTTGTGGTCGATGTCAAATTAATCGACCGAATACTCTCATAAATCTTTGACTTTCCAGTTTCGGGGTCTCGACGAATCCTACCCGCTAATTTCAACCACCGCCATTGTCACTGACTCCTAAACCAAACATTTATTTCTAAAAGAGTCAATTAGTAAAAACCCACACTTTACACTATTTTTGGCTCGTCCATTTGACCAAAGAGAATTAGCTAAGAAAAAAAAATGTTTTTGAAAGCTTTCACCAATTTTGGCGAGAACTTTGGCCTTTTGGTTTCTTCTAGACTTTTTTCCCTCGTGTTTGGAAAGGAGGGAAAAAAAAAACTTTTGAAGACAAATGCCCGAAAACCTAATAATTGACTTAAGAAAGTGTTTTCACCATATTTCATTTCCCATATTAGAGGTTACAAGAGGACATTAAAAGAAAAGTGGGCACGCGTCTCGCTCAAAAACCTCGGGTTTTCTGCCTGGGTTCAAGTCTTCTTTTTTTTTACCGGTGTGAAACATAAAGCCTAGTGTGATAATTGTTCAAATTCAACCTGGGATATTACTGGATTGCCTGCAGCTTGGTTTTCTGGAACAAAAACGTCTCTTGTCGATTTATCCGTCTTTGGATTTTTTTCCCGCCTTCAATTCGTCCTATGGATTATTAGCTTCCGAACCGAAGCCTGCGGAAGACTTTTTTTCCACGACGTAGTTACTACCAAAAAAAGTTTCCTTATTTTCTTTTCGGAAGACCATATTCCTTTTATTTTCCATCATGTCCTAAAGCATTTCATTTTATTCTTCTCCTTATGTCTTCCATTGCGTAACGCGTCATAGACCAAACGCGCCCTCCTCTCCAATAAAACTCGGAAATCAACTTAAGAGAACTGACGTTATTTTTGTCGAAAAAAAATGCCTTTTGTTCCGGAAAATTTGAACAGGTGGAAATTTTGGGTTTGGAAAAAGAAGCTATTGTTGTTTTAAAACAGGAGTTGACGTAACGCGTATCTAAGAATAGGTGATTGATGAAGTATAATAAAATGTACAGTGTAAGAATATTTTTTTTTAGAAATTCAAATAACGATGACAATGTAAAATAGTGTACAGGATGTACAGGGTTGATTAACGGACCCACTTGACACTTTCAATCAAGACTTGAGATTTAAAGTGAAGTGGGAAAGGGATAATTAAGGAGCGTTAATTAGAAAGTGAAAGTGAAAAGACTACTTGCATTTCAGATCACTTTTTAGTGAAAGGAAGACGAGTTTACGAAGCGTGTGCCTTTCACAACCCCTTTTCCTCGAGTCTTTTACATTAAGTTGGTAGATTTTTCATTTTGTTCAAAGAAAACCGCCATTTCCCTTCATCAATCACCTATTTGTTCCACCAAAGCCTTTAGAGTTCAATCAAAGTTCAAGTGGAAAGACGAGAAAATCCTTTGTTTTCCGTATTTTCCCTTTTATTGTGATTAGTTCCTTCCGTCTCTAGAGTGAATCCCTATTCTTAAATCTAATGCCATAACCCTTAAGATTCTCCCGGGTAGTATCACTCATATTTTTTTCTTTTTCTATTGTTCTCTCATAGAGACGTGCAATTTGATAAAATAAAACCCCGAGATTGATTTTCTTTTCCTGTCAATTTAGTTTCACCTGCTCCAAATTGTATCTGATTTGTTTTACATTAAAACTCACCTGAGACAATCATATCTCCTCGATCAGTGGTCCAGTAATTGATTGACTTGGGATACGCTTCTGTTTGACATTCAAGTGTTACTTCTTGCCCTATGTAGGCTCCTTCTAGTTGATGTGGAATAGTCATCATGGGAGGAACTAGAAACCCCGTAAAAATGATCATGTTCATTTGAACAATTTCAATGGGTGTCAAGGGACAAATTGGTCTTACACTGAACTTTCACCTCTACTCTCTGACTAATCGACGGTGGAATGCCATTTGAAGCTAGAAAGAAAACGAAAATACTTATTTTGTGCTTTATAAAATTTTAGAATTTTAGAGTTAAAATTGTGTTTAATTGAATGTTGGAAGTGTGGACTGAATTTGTAATGAAGTGGAGAATGGTTACCGATGCACAGGTATGCGGCCATGTGAAGTCGAGATAATTTTTGAATATGAAAAAATTCACCGTCGATGACATTTACTGCAAAAAAAAAGTCGAAATTTAATGAAATTAGTATAAATTTATTAGTAAGATAAATATAGGCGTAAGAAAAGAAAGCGGAATTAAGTGAAAGCAAGTTCAGGACAGGAAAGAAGTTAAGAAACGGATTTAAGTCGGTTGGTGTTGATAGAATCAGTGAGAAAAACATCGAAGATTGTATTGAAATTGAGATCATTGAGAAACAATAGGTATAATCAGAAGACTGGTTATCTCGGCCTCCTATTTATGTACTTTCTTGATGGGGACGGAGGGGAGAAAGTACTTTTTTTTTCTAGAGGAAGTAGAACCTAAACCCAATGATGAGATCTCTTTTAAACAGCTCTATATTTTGACAATTGAAAGAAATAGACTTGGAGTTCAGTACATTTTGAATCCACGAGGCCGTGTGGTCGTCGATTGAAAGTTTGTTACTTCCAAAAGCCGCTACTGTCGGGTGACGAGGGTAGTTTTCTTTAGGATACGGACAATCTCTCCGTAAAGCGGTCTGTCATAAAACGGAACCCACTTCAATTTCATTGCGACACGTTTTCCATTCAAACGTTCAGCGTTTACTCTAACTTTTGACTTTCTCAGAAAACAACGCCTAAACTGAAGACTTTGAAAGATTCGCGACCAAAATTCAATTAAAATTTCGCAGTTGTATTTTGTAGGTACGCGTATTCACACTTTAAATGGATGTCAAACCAACTAGCGTTATTTTCTCTTGTGTAAGACATTGAAACAAAGGGTAGAAAAATCGGGTTTCAGGCTTGCAGCAACATTAATTGTTACAGTGGCAATGTTCAAGTTTTGAGATTGAATGCTGTGTGATTTTACATTCTTGCAAGGTGACCTTTTCGAACTAACATGCTTAGTGTTCGACTAAATATTTTTTTTGTCATTTGAATGTATGCACTTCTTGTAGCTCAACGATGTGAAAAAGTATTATTAAGTTCTTGACACTGACAAAGACTTTAGGTGACTAGAGACTCGGCTATGCGGGTAACGTCAGGTAGATGAAATGAGAGTGAAAGTGTAAAGGGCGTGCTTAATATTACTTTGTGGGATCATAGATCTTCTCTTTTAAAGTTAATAATATATTCTTTTATATAAAATTTAGGTTAGGTTAGAGTAAGTAACGTTGTTAAGATGTATTGCTGAGGATAGGGAGAGACGAGGGCGAGGACAAGAGTCATGGGTAGCAATCTGGTGAAGTATGTGTGTGATCTGAAGCCATGGTTTTGCCCATTTCTATCTTAATCTTCCATTATGAACCATGCCAAACTTTCTCCCTTTTTCCTGAAAACCTTGGTAATTCTCACTTTGAATCTCTCTACTTTCTAAAATGCTCATTTGCATCTGGATGGGGTGGTTAATGTATACGGAGAAAGTATGTGCTAACAAGCGACAGCTGAAGACATGCTGCATTTCATCCATTTACGATTTTCCGGCGTTTTTTTTTGCAGTGTTCTACTACCACATTCTGGTGATGAGAAACCGAAAAAATGTGAGTTAGTCGAGAACCCTCCTGGATCCCCGATTTTTTGTGAGCATGTTGCTCTGATTGAGCCAAGGGAGGGTTTCGACATTTTGAATCCATAAAAAAAAATTTCTCTCGAGTACTTAAGGTTGTAAAATATCAAAAATAACAATGAGTCAAATGTTAGAGGATTTTCTATTCTTCTTCCCCCTTCTTGATCTACCGAGGAGAACTCCCATGTTCATGAATAAAAGATAAATAATCATAAGAATTCATGAACCACGGCATTAGAAAGGAGGGGCACATAAAATTGCAACGATGAATACCACTTTGAGCACTTTTCAAAATCAAACTTTCCCATTTGCGCCACAAAAAACTCAAACAGAGAACATAACAGTAAGCGTGTCGATTCAAATCAATAACCATGGTGTTCCTCTTTCAATTTTAAAAGGCTCAGTGTATTTTAATTGGCCTGGCGATTAAACTACGTTTTAAAATTACTTTACCTTGCTCTATTATTGGTTGAGTTATGAACTTGAAATTGTACTAAAATTGTACGAACAAGAAGTAAATTGGATGGACAATGAAAATTTTATAGAGTCAAAGTGGGAATTGGGAAGACGGTAGGAAATAGTAGGTTCCAAAAAGAGTGATGTAGAAAGTCATCTTAATAAATGGACCGTGAAAAAAGCGCGGAATGGAGAAACGAGGGAAAAAGTGAGCGAGGGGAGAAAGTATAAGGGAAAAAGTAAAAGGGCATGTATTAGAATCAAGAAAATTTTTATTTCTTCGGGCAACTAACTCGACGCATTTGGCGCGACAACCTTTTTAATTTAGAAATTAATATAAAATCTAAAACGTTTTAAATCGCTTGCAATCTGTCGAACTAAAAGTTGTCGCATTAAAGTTACATCGATTTCATACAGTGGCTTAGAAAGTTTGAGCCAAAGTTGGACTT
>JABASK010000273.1:0-18032 GCA_019776465.1 Rambutanura hunanensis | reverse complement strand
TGACAACGTTTGTTCATTAGGTTAGGTGTATTATAGTTGACCTAATATATCACTCGAAAATATGGCGTGTCGATAAAGCAAGTTGGTTGAAGTTGGTCAATTTCGTAAATAATTTACAATTTATATGCAATTACTTTTAGGGAAAGGGCGCTAAACGAAAAAAAATCATCTTCTTATTGCTTTATTATTCTAAAAATATTTAAAAATTTATTCTATGTACCTCGCAATTCTTCTGTCGTGCTGCATGAATAAAAAAAGGAACTCCATTCGTCTCCTTTTAATTAAACACGATGATAAAATGTAGACATTATATTTATTCAAATATTTGATTTATACATTTTTTTAGCTTTTAGGTATTAAGTTGGACCTCCTATATTCAACAGCATAAACATTAAATGGTGGACAAACAAATATTATTTTTCAGTTTTTTCCAGAAAAAGTGACAATTTCAAAAAAAAAACTAAAAATTTTAATATTAGCAACGAATAACCAAAATATTGGAGTTTACTTTGGTAGGCTGAACTTTTATTTTGAAAAACTTGACGTCAAATGACAATAAACAAGTTGTTGTGGAGCACTTTACACTTCATCTAGAATGTCTATTCAATTGAACTTCGTTCTTTACATTAAATAACTTTAGGTTAGTTTTGCAAAACATAGCTTAATTTAAAAAAAAATTAGTGTAGTTATAGTACCCATCGAGTTGTTCCCAGCAGTGGACAGAATTAAAATCAAAATAAAGAGAATAGTAGACAAAAAATTGTATGTGCAAAACTTACAATATTTGCATAAGTCAGTTCTTTTAAGAATCGTTTTTCGAGAATTGCTTTTCGAAATCTCCTCTAAAACCTAGCCAATAAGAAAACTTGCTCTTGACTGTAAATTTTGTATTTACAAAGAATTGTCTCAAAGTTACAATACCCGGGATTTTGCCAAGTACTCTCTGCCAAAAGTGAATCACTTCATTTGTCAAGCGTTTTGTCAAGATTGCCACAGTTGCTCTAAAATTTTTACAATGCTTGATCCACATTTCTATTAAAAATATTACCAGGCACACTACTATGCCGCAACTCAAAATATAAAATGTAGTAATAATATTCGACTCTAATGCAACTTTGGTTGGACGCAACTCGCGCTCAATATCTAACCGTTTACTTGTTTTAACCATAAGGTCATTAATTCCCGGTTGAATTATTTTGGCCCATTTTACCCATAAATTATAAATACCAGAAGCTATGAAACTTCGTTGCAATCGTTTATAATACAAGGGTCCTTGACGCTCTGTAAAAAAAAATTCTTCCTTCGTGTCATATAATTTCTCTTTACTTTCTTTATAGACAGGTATCTTATTTTTGTTCCATGTGGGTTTCCAGAATTTGGTCGTTGACCTTTCTAGGTCAACACTCTGGAGCAACTTAGTATAGGCCAAAAAACCAGTCAACGCAGATTTATTTCCGAGAATTCCAGTTCTGTAGCAATTGGATGTGAGTTCATAAAGCAAGCAATGTTTTTGTGCCAAATGATTTGAAAAATATATGTCTGCAAGTTCAACAAACAGCATAGGAGATCCGAGGTTAAAAATTTTTTTCGAAACGCTAGATGTCTGCTGATATTGGATATATACCCAGTTTGCGTTATCAACTACTCGATCAGTTTCGAAATGGTTGCAACCGCTATGATTTGCTATACAAAGTCGTGGATTTTTTAAATCTCTAAAAATAGTTTTGAATTCGCAGTCTCTTTGGTTACACCAGCAATCTGTTTCTGGTGGTCTTGGACAAGAGGTTTCATTAGATGGGAGCCGCATATAGTGGTGCTCATTCCCTAGGTGAGTAAAAGTTTTCGATTCGACAAATATTGTAAAATAAGATAGTTGGTCAAAGGTCTCAAAAGTTTGTCGTAAAGGAAAAGGTAGTGCGATTTGAGCGACGAGAAGTGACTTGTAGGCATTTGTAAGTACAACTCCAATTAGTATCCAAGTACCTAGTGGATACCTCCAATATTGTCCAATCCTGTCTATTTTTGGTGGTACTTCAAGGCCTTGTTCTAAAAGAGCAGCATAGGTAGATAGTATTGCTGATAACCCCAAGTGCAATAATTCAGTAATTTTTTGGTCAACGCGATAATACAACAAAGCTAACGATACTGGCTGAACAACAAAGCAAAAAGATGAAATAAACAACCAAGAGGTCATGTCATACGGCTTTACGTAAAACGCAAATGTCAAATAGTTCTCGACCCCGTCACATGTCAAGTAATGCATCGGTTCAATATTGATCGGTACACGGTCATATCCAGACTCTAAAATGCTATCAAGAACCCAAGGCCAACTACCAGTTGTCACAGTATATGAATAACCTCGCTTAAGTATAAAACTACAATTTTGTTCGACGGTCGCCACTACGTCGGTACTAGTGCTCAATAGCAACATGAGAAACAAATCTTTCATCAATTTACCAGTCGCACGAATTCGCGGTTGATCAAACGGTGTCGGTAGGTCACGTCGACAACGATCGCTAAGGTTGAAAGGGTAACCATCGTTATAACCTGCAGTAGTAGGAGCTTGCATAACCCGTTTGTCGTTATCCATGATGTTGCTGTACGTTTCGTCGATTGTTTCTCTACAACTTTTTGTCTTGTTACATGAAATCGTAGTTGTTGCAAACAACGGACTCCTATAGAATAGGTAACCCACAAAATAATATAAGGTTGTCGCTGATTGCTCTAATGTTGTATTTGATGAAGTCGATTGTATGTAGTGCGAGACCACCCTAGCGTTTAAGGTTACCTCAAACTCCGATGCAATAGAGTAACGTTCCAGATAGCATGCAGAACTAGAGATGAAGTGGATGTACGTCCTTACATGTGTTCTAGTACTAGCCAATGAGCTTTCTATAGCATAATGTAGTCCTACACAATACAAATAGTACAAGTATCATTTCAAAACTACTCATTATTGTACATTTTATAGGATCTCTTTACCTGTTGAGCGTTTAAAAAAAATTTAAATTTAACAAAATAATTTAAACGTGCAATAACTTTTGCATTTCTTACCTTTATTTACGTTTCCAACCCAGTAAGGATCATAGCCATCTGGTAAGATGATGAAAATTGAATAGCAACGTACCCGATATGTCGCACTCGTCAAGTGTCTACCAGTTACTGGTGAAGTAATATGCAGCTTGAACTTATGGACAAAAAGAGAGCGCTCGAGCGGAATACTAACTTGGTCAAGCGATTCAATATTTGTCAAAGTTTTTGGAAATAATGCTAGAATTGCGTAACAGTCTTCGTATTCTTCAATAATCGGAACGAATTCAGAAATGTCAGTCCATATGGCGATTACCGAACAGAAAATTGGTAGACTGAAAAGAATTGTAAATTTTATGAGCAATAATGCCATTTTTTAACTTTGACTATATGTGATTCAGAGCAAATACAACTAGCTCGTATGTTTTGTAAAGATGGTAAAATTTTCGAAACCAAATCATAAAGTTTTCGTTGGGTCGAACGTTATGGACAATGGTCGAAACGTTAGGAAAGTTAATGCATAACTTTGACTTTTTTAAGCAAAAAAAAATCGGATCATAGGTGTTTCTTTGCGACTGATCAAAGGTAAAGCTCGAAATGAAATGATTTAATTGAATCTAATCTAAATTAAAAGCACTCGTAATTTAATTTTGAGTTGGCTCTTGTAAGTTGCTTAAACATTAAAATAATGAAAACTTAATAATTAATGTAATGAAGCCAAAAGAATGAATAGCAAACATGAAACTGTTTTAAGAGGATGAAATAATTTATAAATTAAATATTCTAATATTTAATTTATGCACTATATATCTAATCTACCGAGTTTCCCTCGAAAAACCAAACACCCTACAAAATGGCAAAACTACAAAGCGGAAAATATGGGGGAAAATTCATGCCAACAAAAGTAAATTTAAAAAGTAAATTCAAAAATCGAATTAAAAAATTAAATTCAATCTGTCTTAAGTTTGACACTAGCAATAGGATGATACTTGGTGGTCATAAACTATTACAAAACCAACTCATACGGTTACACAAATTTTTAGAAAATGTAGACCTTCTTCTAGAAAAAAATACTTTAGTAATTCCTTACGTTGGTATTGTGAATATCAATAAATGAAACTTACAGATGCCAAATTTACTTAGCGTCAGTATACACATATGGCATTAGCGAGTTTGTTCATTAGGTTAGGTGTATTATAGTTGACCTAATATCACTCGAAAATATGGCGTGTCGATAAAGCAAGTTGGTTGAAGTTGGTCAATTTTGTAAATAATTTACAATTTATATGCAATTACTTTTAGGGAAAGGGCGCTAAACGAAAAAAAAATCATCATCTTATTGCTTTATTATTCTAAAAATATTTAAAAATTTATTCTATGTACCTCGCAATTCTTCTGTCGTGTTGCATGGAAAAAAAAGAACCCCATTCGTCTCTTTTTAATTAACACGATGATAAAATGTAGACATTATATTTATTCAAATATTTGATTTATACATTTTTTAGTTTTTAGGTATTAAGTTGGACGTCCTATATTCAACAGCATGTTATGTCCACCATTAAATGGTGGACAAACAAATATTAGTTTTCAGTTTTTTCCAGAAAAAGTGACAATTTCAAAAAAAAAACTAAATATTTTAATATTACTAACGATTAACCAAAACATTGGAGTTTAGTTTGGTAGGCTGAACTTTTATTTTGAAAAACTTGACGCGAAATGGCATTTATGCAATTTGTTGTGGAGCACTTTACACTTCATCTAAAATGTCTATTGAATTGAGTTCCATTCTTTACATTGAATAACTTTAGTTTTGCAAAGCATAGCCTAATTTAAAAAAAAAAGTAGTACACATCGAGTTGTTTCAAGCAGTGGATAGAATTATAATCAAAATAAAGAAAATAGTAGCCAAACTTTTTTATAATTTTAATAGTTTTAGTTAGAGATTACGTAATTTGATAGCTTTTGTGCTTTGTTATTTATTCATTAGCAGTAAATAGATGCATAAATTGAAGTTTAATTAAAAAAAAAATTATTTTAGTAAATGAAACTTGGGTTTTATGTTTCAAAAAAGAGATGTCATCGATTGCCACGTATTAGGACGAATGCAGGCAAAAAATTTATGTGCAAAATTTACAATAATATTTGCATAAGTCAGTGCTTTTAAGAATCGTTTTTCGAGAATTGCTTTTCAAAATCTCCCCTAAAACCCAGCCAATAAGAAAACTTGCTCTTGACTGTAAATTTTGTCTTTACAAAGAATTGCCTCAAAGTTACAATACCCGGGATTTCGCCAAGTACTCTCTGCCAAAAGCGAATTACTTCATTTTTCAAACTTTTTGCACAGATTGCCAGAGTTGTTCTAAAATTTTTACCATGCTTGATCCACATTTCTATTAAAAATATTACCAGACAAACTACTACACCGCAACACAAAATATAAAATGTAGTAATAATATTCGAGTCTAATTCAACTTTGGCTGGACTCAACTCGCGCTCAATATCTATCTGTTTACTTGCTTTAATAATAAGGTCATCACTTTCTGGTTGAATTATTTTGGCCCATTTTACCCATAAATTATAAATACCAGAGGCCAAAAAACTCCTTTGCAATCGTTTGTAGTAGAAGGGTCCTTGGCGTTCTAGAAAAATAAAATCTTCCTGCATTTCAAATAATTTCTCGGTACTTTTTTTATAGATAGGTTTCTTATTTTTGTTCCAAGTGGGTTTCCAGAATTTGGTCAATAAGCTTTCTGCGTCAGCACGACGGAGTAACTTGGTATAGGCCAAAAAGCTAGCCAACGTAGATTTGTTTCCGAGAATTCCAGTTTTGTAGCAGTTGGATGTGAGTTCATAAAACATGCAATTTATTTGATCGTCTGTAAAATATATATCTGCAAGTTCAAGAAACATCATAGGAGATGCTAGGGTAAAAAATTTTTTCGAAACGCTAGATGTCTGCTGATATTCGATAGATCCCCAGTTTGGGCTATCAGCTACTCGATCAGTTTGGTTATGGTTGCAACCACTATGATTTGCTATACAAAGTCGCGGATTTTTTAAATCTTTAAGCATAGTTTTAGATTTGCAGTCTCCTTGGTTACACCAACAATTCGTTCCTACTGCTCTCGGATTACTGAATTCGTTAAATGGGAGGTCCAGATGGCGGTGCTCATTCTCTAGTTGTCTAAAAGTAATCATGTCGCCAAACAATGTAAAATAAGACAGTTGGCCGAAGGTCTTAAACGTTTGTCGTAAAGGCAAAGGTTGGGCGAGTTGAGCAACGAGAAGGGACTTGTAAGCATTGGTAAGTACAACACCAATTAGCATCCAGGTACAACATGGATACTTCCAGTACTGTCCAAGTCTAACCATTTTTGACGGTAAGTCAAAGCCTTGTTCTAAAAGAACAGCATACGTATACATCATTCCCGTCATGATCATACGCAACAACTCAAAAAAATTTTGGTCAAAGCGATAATACAACAAAGCTAACGATACTGGCAGAATAACAAAGCAAAAAGATGAAATGAACGACCAACAGGCCATGTCAAACGGGTTTACATAAAACGCAAAGGTCAAATAGCTCTCGATCCCGTCACACGTCACGTAATATACCGGTTCAGTATCGATTGGTACACGGTGATACACAGACGATAAAGCATTACCATAAGAATAACTCAACTTGCCGGACATCATAGTATAGAAAAGATCTGGTTTAACTATAAAACTACAATTTTGTTCGACAGTCGCCAATACGTCAGTACTGGTGCTCAATAGCCACATTAAAAACAATGTCTTCATCGATTGACCAGTCGCATGAATCCGAGCTTGATCAAACGGTGTCGGTAGGTCACGTCGACAACGATCGCTAAGGTTGAAAGGATAACCATCGGTATAATCCATAGTAGGAGCTTGCATAACCCGTTTATCGTTATCCGTGATGTTGTTGTACGTTTTGTCGATTGTTTCTCTACAAGTTATTGACTTGTTACATGAAGTTGTAGTTGGTACCAAAAATATCGGAAGCCTATAGAATAGGTAACCGACAAAATAATATACGGTTGTCGCTTCTTGCTCAAATGTTGTATTTGATGAAGCCGAATGTATATAGTGAGAGACCACCCTAGCGTTTAAGATTACCTCAAACTTAAGTTGAAAAGAATAGCGTTCCAGATGGCATGGAGAAGTAGAGATGATGTGGACGTATGTCTTTACATGTGTTTTAGTGGCAGTCAATATGTTCTCTAGAGCATAATCCAGTCCTATATATATTGCAAATAATACAAGAGTTTATTTGAAAACTACTCATTATTGTACATTTTGTTGGATCTCTTTATCCGTTGGAGCGTTTAAAAAAAAAATTAAATTTCACAAAATAATTTCAACGTGTAATAACTTTGGATTTCTAACCTGCATTTAAGCTTCCAGACGCGTAATGTTCATAGCCATCTGCTAAGATGATGAAAATTGAATAGCAGCGTACCCGATATGTCGCACTCTTCAAGTGTCTACTAGTTACCTCCACTGGTGGAATAGGAATCGGCTTCCATTCGCCAATAAGAGCGCGCTCGAGCGGAATGCTAACTTGGTCAAGCGATTCAACATTTGTCAAAGTTTTTCGATATAATGCTAGAAGTACGTAACAGTCTTCGTATTCTTCAATAATCGGAACAAAGTCAGAAATATCAGTCCACATGGCGATCACCGAACAGCAAATTAGTTGACTGAAAAGAATTGTAAATTTCATGAGCAATAATGCCATTTTTGAACTTTGACCTTATATTATTCAGAGCAAATACAACTAGCTTGGATGTTTTAGAAAGTTGGTAAAAGTTTTCGAAACCAAAAATCATAAAGTTTTCGTTGGGACGAACGATATTGACAACGGTCGAAAAGTAAGGAAAGTTATTACTTATTGTATGACTTTGACTTTTTTAAGCAGGAAGAAATTGGATCATAGGTGTTCCTTTGTGACTGATCAAAGGCAAAGCTCGAAATGAAATGTTTTAATTTCTAGAATCTAATCTAAATTAAAATCAATTGTAATTTAATTTTTACTTGGCTCTTGTAAGTTGCTTAAACATTAAAATAATGAAAAATTAATAATTAATAATTAGGCAAAAGGCATGTCGTGTGTATAGCAAACATGCAACTGTTTTAAGAGGATGAAATTTATAAATTAAATGTTCTAATATTTAATTTATATATAATATATCTAATCTACATTTTATTTTTTGCTTCACCCACTACTTCACTTGAATGATCGTGACAACGTTGCAACACTTCTCAATCGATAAAATATTATTTGATATTTCCTTCTATTTTGGAAACTACAAAATACGATTGTGCAAAATGCAATTGGACGAAACTATAAATAGAATTTCAAAACCCCAAAAATCATATTGCCATTCTAAATGCATTTGGAATGGCAATACAACTTCTGAGGCTTGGGAATTCTGCTTATAGTTTTGTCTAATTGCATTTTTAAAACGCATTTTGCCCAGTTTCCAGAATAAAAGGACAGCTGTAGTACTTTTTAGAAATAAAAGGTTGTACAATATTTACTCCTACTTTTTCTTCCGAGTCGAATATACAGATTCCATGACTACAAACGCAAGCTGTCTAAATTTGTCACTACCAATGGGAATCAATACATTATTGTTGCACCTTTATAAAAAAAAAATTAACCAAACTAACCTAACTAATCTGACCTAATATAATTACTAGATTTAGCCAATGAAGAGCTTGGGTATTATTTACATAAATTTACGTTAAATAATATACGTTTAATAATAAAACTAATCAATCTCCCGTCCCCTCCCCCCCCCCCTCCTTCCTGCCCACTCGACTGTGTGGGTTTGTGAACTCGTGTACCTTGGCTCGATACAAAATTAACACTTTGAGAAAAATGTTGGTTTCTTGCCATTTTTTGAGTGGCGCTGAGTTGTCTAGAAGTTTTACCTGTTCTTGACCTTGTCTTTCAACAACAGGAGTTGATTTCATGTGAGTCTTATTTGAAAACTAATGGGTAGCAGTTAGTGCGAGTACCCATCTGGTTCATCTTTATAAAACACTAGGCAGTTTCGTTCTAATTAGGTATTTGTTATATTTTAATACGTTTATTTTTAGTTCAAAACATACACTTTTAAAAAGTAGAGACTAGATATTACTCGTTTTCTTTTAAAACTGTTGAACTTATTTTTAGACGCTTTTTGTATCTATGAAAATGCATAATCTTATTGGCTGCTCGGCAGTAGTGGTGATAAGAATGAATTTTCCTGTCAACTGAAAAAAAACTTTGAATAAATCCAGTTTAAACTGACCATTTTATTGTTTGTAAAAAAAAAACTTCCGGTTTTTCTCGCAAAATCGCACGAAAGACTTAAAAAAAAGCAGTTAATTGAACTTTGTCAAAATGAGTCATCCAGGCCAAAAAGTCAAAATACTTTGCAAAAATGGGGGGGGGGGAGGGGGCAGGTTTCTATTCTTTTTCTAAAAAAAATTGGCAAACTTTTAAAGTTCTCCAAAGAATATTCGCATCTTTAAAAAAAAATTGTTAAACTATTTGCAAAAAAGTACCTAAACTCAAGACCAGACAAAAAGGAAAAACGTATAAGGTATATATTAAAAATAATTCGCAAATTGGCACAAAAAAAAAGGAATTTTTAGATTTACATGAATGAACTTTTCACAAATTATTCCAGTTAAAAGAAAATTATTGGAAATTGAACTTATTTTCTTTAATCTTCATAATTATAGTGTTAAAACTCACTACTTCGCAGTTGTTTTGTGCCTCAGCTCACCCGTATTCATTCAAAAAAACCAGTTTTTGTTTTTCGTTCATCCGAATTTTGGTAAAATTGTTTTAATCTCTCCAGACTTGCAAAAATCAAGATTAAAATTATAATTGGCACAGGTGAGTCAGTCAAGACTAAAAAAGCCTGCAAGGCTATGCAACCATTTGCTAATTTTTCGTATTTCGTTACCATGTAAAAAGTAGCTCATCTCACTTCTTTTTAAAATTTACAAATCGTACCACTCCTTGTTGTGCAAATAAATTTGCACACTTTACATATTTAAACGTAACGGTTTTGACAAAACCCTTATACGATGATGCTACCGTGCCCATCCGTCATCTCATAAAGCCCCCTCATCATCACCACTTACACCATTTGCAAAAAAAAATAACGGAGTTTTTGCAAAAAGACTTCTTTACTTTTAACAGATTCCCGTTTTTGAAGTCTACAACAATAGAGGCCATCACCTCTTCGCAAAAAAAGTGTGCAAAATTAAAATTTGCAACTTAAATTGCAAAAATGAATAGTACTAAAATTATTTTAATAACTCCAATCATTTCAAAACTCATGAAATAAGCTTTAAATCGAACTGATTTAGTCACGTGACCTTGAATCTTGTCTCAAGGTCAAACAGCCTAGACGTCGAGTCTTTAGTAATTAATCAAATAACAACTGACATGAATCTCTTTACTTTAGAGTACAGGTTGACTCTACTTTACAAAATATAGTTATTTCTAAAAATGTTCAAGCCAAGAAAAGGTCAATGACCTCCAAGTACGTTTGCCTCTTCTTCTCAATGTCATCGTTCTCTAAAGCCACACACCAGTGTCTGCCTAAACCTAAAACATATGCTCATAAAAACAAATGACTTTCATAAAAGACTTCATTTTATTAAGTTTTTTTTAAAAGCTCTTTGGCACATGATAATCTTTACTTCAATTAACAGTAAAATAAGCCCATTTAACTTAAAACTCATTAAAACACACTATTGGTTACCATGGTTACTACGCAAACCAAAATACTCACACTTTTTACTTAATTAGTCAAAATTCTGCAAAGAATTAATAACTATTTCGTACAAATGTTAAAAAAACTGGATAAGAGCTTTGCATAATTTGTTGAGATGCAATAAAAACATTTGGTTGACATTTCTTCTTTTGAAAGAGAAGCAGTTTAGTTTAAAAAAAAACGAAGTCTGCTGCGCCGAGTAGAAAATTGGACCAGATTCAAAAAAATAGAAGAGATCACGATCATACCACTTGTGTCCCACGCACGTCGAGCCATTTTGGTGTGTCCCCTCAATATCCGTTCCAGAAGGCTGAAGTAGAAGTTGACGACAGAGGTTTGATGTCAACTGTCGGCGTAGGCGGATCATTTGAAAAGATACGAAGAGTTAGCGGGCGCGACGTAATTAAAATTTATTATGACGATTACGTATAGTTTCTAAAAATAAAACGTTTTTTGGCTAGATTTTAAAAAAGTTTATAAAATAGAAAGTGATTCTTAAAAAAAAATTGTAATGGTGAGATACAAGCAAGCGACGAAACTTTTAGATAAGCAGGAAAGTGAAACTAAACTTAGAGGTCATGTTCAAGGTCAAGGTCAAGTCTTGTACAATCTCATCCTCTACAGAGAATGCACACTGGTGCATTTTGATTAATTAGACTTAAACTAACCATAACCTAACTTATCCGTAACCTAACTTAACTATGTCGAACTTAAACTAAAGAAAATCAACATATTTTACGGAGATTTTAGGAAGGCGCGAACTTCTCAGTTAAATGAGTTCGTCTTTTTTGTTATGTCATATGTCGACGCTTTTGGTAAAGTTCCAAATGTCAAGTCGTGTGACCTTGAGTTTTTAAAGGTCATTTTCGAGGATACCACTTTCTTCGTAATCATAACACCTACCGATTTAAGACAGATTACTAATTTCGAAATTATTCAAGCAAAACGAAACGAACGATAACAGCTGTTGCACTTCGCACTTACCTTGTTCCTGTCGATTTTTTTTAGATTATTCGAAATGAATGCAAGGTTACTCGACAAGGGGCCAAAGTCATAGCGAGGAGGTTCGTCTACCTACTCATCGAATCATTCATCCATCGTCGTAACGGATGGAACCTTGGCTCTTATATCTCTTGTTCGAAACCACTCTGTAAAAAAGGAGGGTTTTTGTGGTCGGATGGTGGGGATACCTTGGGCATGAGCCTCCTTTTTTTGTCCTATTCTGCCAGAAGAAGCCCAGACACCTTCCATTTCCATTACCATGCTCATTGCCATGGCCAAGGAGAGGACATTGGGCTCATCGCCGTCATCCGGTATATGGCAAACACAACGATTTCCCCTACTTTGCCTTCACTACTACCACAACGATCATCAATTCAACAAAGGGTAAAAAAGGGGTAAGACACCCAAAACGTCTAAAGTCTAATCATAATCAAGGTATGCCCCCTATTTATTCATCCCCAAAAAGTCTACCAGTCAAGTGAACAATAACCTCTCCCTGTGAAAACATACACACTTTATACCCACTTCGTTAATTAACATCTACCGTCTACCGCCAGAGGAGGATGGAATGGAGGATCTCAATTTTTTAAAAGTCAAAACGTCTCCTCCGAACAAAGGCATATTATCATCGTTAACTTTTGACAGTTTAGTTCAAGTGAAGGAGGGAGGAGGAAAATGAAATCGGGTTCTAGGACAAAGCTGTTGTCGTTTTACTCGTGTTGTCAAGGACAAGGTCATAAGTAATTGAGGATAAGAAGTTTTAATTGGCATCATTTTTATAATGTGAGAACCCTAACCATCATGGTTATATGGTGTGAAGAACTGTGTGAGTAAAGGAAATCAACCTTCATCATCATCATCGTGAAAATCAAGAACTTTTCGTGAGTCAATGTCCTCTTTTTACCAGCAGAAGACGGAACAGGAATGAATCAGAATAAAGTTTAATTCAAGTGTTTTTCGCACTTTTTTTTTTAGATCCGATCCCATATCCTGGGTCGTGCACGGCTGATTAAAGTGAAGTGAGCTTACGTCAACCAAAAGAAAAACGTTAAGTCAGTGACCACTCACCAGGGCGCACTACCCTGCTCATGACCTTTAGAAGGTTACTCACTGTGTTGGTCAGGGTATCGTTCATTTTACGTTTTTGACTTAACAATTGTTATATTTTCGTCGTATTGTTTTGAAAAAAAACGTCGCGTGGTGGTAATTTTATTTCATACCGGTGGAATACAAGAGTCAATCGGGTTGAAAGCCTTGAAAATTTGCAACAAGTGAGCAGTAGAAAGGAAAAGGTGAGTCACAGTTTTTTTTTTACTAAACATCGTATCGTAGTGAATCATTCCTTTGTCCAAGATTCTAGTGAACGTTGAGGGATACGGGTATCAGTTAGGTGCGCTAAGAAGCAAAATTTATCCAAAATTACATAATAGGTAGGTATTCGAAAGTCGTCTAGTTAGGAGTTTTAGTTCGATTTGTAAAACGTCAACGTGTTGACTTGATCTATTTTAGTAACTCTTTCAATTAACAATTGACTCTCATCTTGGTGAAATCCCACCTAACCTCCTCCTCACTTCGACTACTAATGCCTAAAAAGTTGAAGGTCACTCGACGAGTTTGAGATAAACCACTGTGGCAGAAGAGCTCGTTTTCACCGTCAATGCCTGACGGTCAGTTAATGAACTTTGAGATTTTGTTGACCTTGAACTTGACCTTGAATAAGTTCACTTTCATTGATTCAACCTTTTACTAGCATGTGCACAGCTGATGCATATTGTTCCTGGGGTAAAATTATAATTCAACGAGATTTGGAGGTGCTAGGAGGCAACTTGATTGAAAGTTAGCAACTTTTTCACATTTTATTTCAAGGTTGATTACCGGTCAAAATTGAGGGAGAGAGGGTTGAAGATGATTTGACGTTCTTTCTTTTTTTACTAGATTGGCCTGTTGTGTCATACTAATCCCCCGCTTAAGACTTCCGTCCGTCTATTTCTGCTTTGTCACACTCAAAAGCGACACCGGACTACTTCCGTCATTACGATGGACGACGAGTGTGACGAAGAAATTGAGAGGCTTTCTAAGATTCCAAGAGATGACGACCGTCAAGGTCATGATGTCGTCCATAGAAATCATGACGATGACCTCCGACATGATGTCCCAAGACCAATGTCATGGGATGGTGAACTCTCAGAAGAGGAAGATGACGACGAGGCTGAGGTATGTCAGTAAAAAAGTATGAGGTGTAGGTCTGAGTTTAGATAAAGGTCACGATCAGCTGATTTATGTTTTATCAAAATTATCATTATTGTAAAATCTTTAACTCGTTGAATCTTGAAACCATTTACGGTAAAATGTTTACCGTGTTTGTTCTCAATTTCAGGAACATGACGTTGGTGTAGAAGTAGTAATCAACGAAGATGTAGAATTTAGTTCGCCAAAACCAACTGCCCGGGTCAATGACGATGATGATGATGACGATCCAAAACCACAAATTCAATCATTTTCACGTCGAAACAATGAAGATTACCATGGACTTGACCTTTTAGGTTCTGTCATCACCTCTGACCTCTACCCTCTAACACGTCCACCTCTTTTAACTTCTGACACTGTAACGGGGTCAGGAGGGGTCATTCAACGACCTCAAACTCAAAGTGGGCAAGGAAGGTCATTTGCCTGTTCAACAGTAGTAGGTTTTAACTTGGCTGCACCCACTTCGACCTCACTTCCACTCCTACCTGGTAGCGGAATGAATAACAATAAGAGTCTCAATTCTAATAATAGCTCTACCATTAACAACAATCATGTCAACAATGGAAATGGAAATACAAATTCATCCTCCTCAGTCAACGGACAACAACCACCAATGAACCTTTCATTTCCAAGAATCCCACATTCACCCGATTCAGCTCTAGGTGGTTGGTCTACTCCGTCGAGTAATTTGTCTCGACATAATTCGGATGCTTCACAACGAAGTTTTTCGTCATCTTCCAATAATACGACACCGCCGTCACCTTCAAATTCCCCATTACTCTCACACAATCAAAATAGGATCAAAGTAGAAGATTATGGTAAGTTTTAGAAAAAAATAACATAAGTTTTCGATTTATAGTTTAAGTGCTAATTTATTTTTTTGAAATGAAGATCCTGACCAACAAGAAGTATTACTTACGTCCACTTTAACTTCAGGAGTCTCCAGACAGCAACTGATTAACAGGTGAGGAGGTTGCCAGCACTAAATGATTTTTTTTGAAAAATGATATTTCTTTTTTCTTTTTTTTTAAATTGTTTTTTTTGCGTGATTTTTTTGCAGTCCTTGTCCAATCTGTGGTGATCGTATCTCAGGGTTTCACTACGGTATTTTTTCTTGCGAGTCTTGTAAAGGATTCTTCAAGAGAACAGTGCAAAATCGCAAGAATTACGTGTGCCTTCGCGGAGCTTCGTGCCATGTAAGAAAATTTAAAAAAAAAATATTATTTTGAATTAAAGGTTTTTTTTATTTTTATTTTTATTTTATTTAATGATGTGAAATTCTTGTTTGCAGGTTGCGGTTTCAACTCGGAAAAAATGTCCAGGGTGCCGTTTCGATAAGTGCCTTAGAGTCGGAATGAAGTTAGAAGGTAATTTTTTTTAAACGAAAAGTGTCAGGTATACAAACTCAAGGTCAACTACAAGAAAAAAAATCTTCCAAGAAATTCTTTTTTCAAGTTTAGAACGCAGGGCTGAAGGCCAAAGGTCAAGGAAAAATTTTTTTACTTAAACTTTTTTTTTTATCTGGAAAGATTCCTACGTAATTGACTTATGTTGGTGTACTTTGCATAATGGTACTTCACGTGTGTCAATTTTTTTTTGTCGTTGTTGGGAATTGAACCCTGGGTGAGGGAATGACCTTGAGGAGAGACGTAATTGCTAGCAATGCCTTTCTGGTTAAATCTTCGTCATGTCCTCTTAAGTGCAAAAGGGATAAAAGGAAAACAACAAAGACTTTTTTATCACTTTTCCACATCTTCATTTTAAACCACACCAACGCAAATTAATGCGAGTTTTTTTTTTGACACGGGCGGCTAAAATTGTGTGTAGGAGTCGTAAATTAGACGGATCTCGTCGATGAGACTTAACTTTCTGCAATAAAGAAGGACTAGTACAAAAATTGCAATTTTTTTAAAGAAAGCTCTCACATTTTTATTTTTCAACTTAGGGCTGGAATTTTGAAAATTTGAGTGGATGCTGTGTTTTGTTTATGTCAAAATTAAATCTCTTAATTTTTTTTCTAGCAATTCGAGAGGATCGAACACGTGGTGGGCGTAGTACTTATGCGTGTAGCTATTCCCTCCCACCGTCTACTCCTGGTGGGTCGTTCTCTATAACCGGTGACCCTTGCCCTCAGTCAAGTCCAACGAGTGTCCCAACATGGGAAGTTCCAAATCTACTCAAAGAAATTGTCGAGTGTGAATCTTTATGGCATTTGTCGGGTGATGGAAATACATTGACACTTCCGGAAGATCTCACACCAAGGTCAATGCCCCCGAGTACAAATAATGGAAATGGTACGAAATCAGGTGATTACTTGACTGAACTCTGTTCTGCCGCTGACCGTCGTCTTTACCGCCTTGTCAAATGGTGCAAATCACTTCCGCTTTTTAAAAATATTCAGGTACAAAAAATCTAAAGAACGACAAAAATTAATACAATGTAGTCTGTCATTGAACCTTAGCTGCGACACCGACAACTATTGAAATCGAAGTAAAGAAATCGTTTTTTTTTCTTCGAATAGGTGGAAGATCAAACGAAATTACTTCTTAATTCCTGGTGTGAGCTTCTACTTTTTTCTTGTTGCTACCGTTCAGTTGCAATGCCAAGTGGTCACATACGAATTAATGCCCGGTTAACTTTAAGAGAAGAAGATGCACATGGTAATCAATGTATTACGCGCATGATCCACTTTGCAGACAATTTGAGACGACTTCGTCTTGACACGGTGGAATATGTTGCACTTAAGGTCATTATACTCATGTCATCAGGTAGGTAAAAAAAATTGTTTGATTTGGAAACCAACGTTGTGTGACTTAATTGAAGTTTTGAATTTTTGTTTTTATCCAGAAGTAAACGAGCTCCAGGAAGGAAATAAAGTGCGTGAATCTCAAGAGCGACTTTTACAATGTTTACAAACGTATACAATCGCACACAATCCCGATTCTCCTTCCAAGTTTGGTGAATTATTACTGAAAATTCCTGAACTTCAACGAATTTGTCAAGTGAGTGGAACTTTTTTTTCTTGAAATTTTATTTTTTTCAAGTTTTCTAAAAAATAATAATTTTTGTTTCTCCTTTGCTCAGGTTGGGAAAGACATGCTAACAGCCAAAACAGAAGATTCTTCCGGTTTCAACTTACTCTTCGAGCTCTTGCGTGGAGATCACTAAATCTTTATAAATTCTGCCCAGACGCCGCGCAATTATCAACCACCGACTTACAATGAGGCAGATGAGAGAGACAAATAATGCAATTTTGTTTCTATCATTCTTTTTTTTTTTATTCCCTGCCACTACTTAATTTCATTTACGAGTATTTTGAGTAACTTTTCGAAAGATTTTTTCACTCCATGTTTTTTATACTCTAGAAACTTTCAAATTTTAGGGTTAATTTTAACCTTGCACAATTTGTTTTACCTCCTCCATTTATCAAAACTAAACGACCAAGGATTGTTTAGTCAAGACATGACGAAAAAGTCTCAATTTTTTTTCAAAAAAAAAATATCACCTGTTTTTATTATATTACAAAAAACTGTCCTTTAGTTCTCTTTCAAATAGTAGTTAATTCATAATTATTGTCAAAAAAACCTACCCAGTTTTTTTTTAAACAATATTGACCAAATATTATGACCTGAATTATTTTAAACTTTAAATAAAATTTCTAACATTTTCAAACACATATAGAAACAATGGAAAACCTCTTGGTACTTTCAACGAAAATGAGAATACAAAAATTAGTTCAGACTTTCCCGTTTAGAATTTTAAAATCGAATTTTTCGGTTCTTTCCTAACAAACAATACACCGAGTCAAAATCGCGCGATGGTTTAAAGCGTTACATTATTCGTGTGAAAGTGTGTGATGTTGATTTGTAAATAATTTTGATTGTTGAGTGAGAAAGTAACTAAAATAAGATCATTTAACTTGTGAGTGGATGATACATTGACCATTAC
>JABASK010000272.1:0-18039 GCA_019776465.1 Rambutanura hunanensis | reverse complement strand
ACTAAACAATATGTCGTATTTATCATTTTCCAATTTCAGGTAATTGACGGTAGAAGGTTTGTTGTTTAGCAAAGCATCTGCTAGTAGCAAAGTTCAGAACAAAGTGCTCTCTCTCTCCCTGTCAAAACCAGTGCTAAGTTTCCTCTCACGGGAATCATCTCTTTTCAATAATTTCAACTTTTTGAAATCACTTCAAGTTTTGAAAACAATCAAATCCTGTTGTGTTTTTTTTAAACTTAGATTGTTTCTGCTTTTATCCTAAAAGACATGAATGTATTTAATTCATTGACCGGTTAATTAAATCTAATCCTACTACATTGTACATATTAGTTGTGTGGTTAAAGTTGTACGTTTTACTCCTACCGTCATGGATCCAGACACTGGGTAAATTAAATATTTTATTGATTTCACACTGATTGATTACTTTATTTTGGTTAGGTTAGTTATTACGGTATTATGTTATTAACATTTATACATTACTTACATATTTCCACAGGCATAGAGACCATTTGAGTGACACGGTACCGAATCGTGACCCGCCAACGAAACGCCCACGGCGACGTATTGATGACTCGGTAGAGTCAACAACCTTAGATGGTTCGAAGAGCACTAAAAGAATTCGAATAGATACCACCCACTTGACAACGGATTCAGACCCTTTTGAGGATGATTATGACAAGGATGAGAAGTTGTTCCGTGATGTTCCTTTTGACGAACCTTATACACATAACGGTGGATCAGATGGCAACCTGGATGATGTAAATGTTGGAGATTCTGATCACTCTAACAACTCAGATAGCTTCTATTCAAAAATTAAAGCAATGGAAGAGAAAGGCAGAGACTGTTTGGGCTTAACCACTACTCCACCAATTGATCCCAAAACCATAAATACGAACTCAATCGATCAACACCAAACGAGTTACATGAAACCGAGTAACATCGATTCCTCTCCAACTACTACTACCTCCGTAAGCACATACCTGTACAACAATTTTTATATTTTAAATTTCAAATCACGAATACTATCTTTTTGTTATGTATCATCTACTAGGCAAAATCTCGTCTTATTCAAGTCTTTATCAAACTAGTAAATCCCAACACTAATAAAGTGGTGTTGGATACAAAGGAATTTATTGGTGACATGGACACAGTTCAAACGTTCCTCAAAGCTAGCAATGTAGATGTCTCGATTACCGAATCTAGTTACTTTGGTGATGTCTCATCTGAAGTGTCATTTCCTTCTGTAGACTTACTTACAGCCAACACTCGTCTTTCCAAGACTTCTTTTGGATCAAGCATACAACGTCCGAGTGATGCTTCAACACTCAGCCGTCCAAGCGTCGATTCCCGTGAGTTTTATCTATTCGAATCTAGTTAGTATAAATACTTTCCTTTTTTTATATGATGCAATATCAAACAATTCCAAAACTTCTTCCAACAATTCCAAATTCCAAACTTTTTATTCTGCTACAACTTTAAAAACTTTTAATATTTGTTATTAAGGTCTTAGCATTCCAGTACGGAAGGAGCGTGGGAATAATAATCTCCCACTTCTCTCGTCTACTCGTATTTTCGACAAGAATAAAGAAAGCAGTAGCAGTAGTGACAATATCAATATAAAAGGACGACTTGTCTCTAAACCTTCTCTCGAGGTTCGAGTTGCAGAAAAAAGAAAATGGAGTACATGTCTATATATTTAAAATAATTGGCTTTTACTCTATTTCTTTAATTTTCTTGGGTTGTAGAAAATCGAAGAAATTTCAAGTGCAGTAGCAGGAGTTGTGCCACCGATCAAAGAATTAAGTACAATATCCAACTCCACTTTCGTAACTTCTATTTCTTCAAATACCACCAAAATAGAATCTGGGTCTTCATCTGCTTCAGGGAAACGACGTAGAACCAAAGGTCAATTGGAAAGAAATGGAATTGCAACAATAAAAGACATTGAGAATTTCAATGATCCGTCCTTTGTCAAATCAGCAACACTTTGGGGAAGTATTGGGCCTGGTAAAAAATATATTTTAAAATTATAGTAATATGTACTTAATTGGGATTAAGTTATTTTACAAATTGTTGAGTTTTCATGTACTGTGTATGTATGGTACTTTGCTACTTTTACTAAGTAAACTTACTACAAGCGTTTAATTTCAAATATACAATTTTTCTTTTGTTTATAAAGGTGCAGCGGTTTTTGGTCGATGGCGTGACCGAGTGTATTATTCAGGTAAAATCGAGAAACGTGGAAGTAATGACACTTGGTCCATTAATTTTGAGGATGAAATGACTGACGTGGCATCTGAGACGCATATTCTGCCTATTAAAATTCTTGGAGTTGGGACTTGGACAGTTTATTGTCCTTCTGATGTATTTAAACCAGAAGATGCTCTTGTAACTGGACAGCGCTTGTAAGTTTATACTATGTACTAACTAAATATTAAAAACTAAACATACAAAGATAAGGCTGGCTTAAATTTCTTTTCTTTTTTATTAATTCAGAGTTTTTTTTTAAATTATTTCCAGTATTGATGGAACTAATGATGATTTGGAAAAGACTGAGTATGCTTTAATTAGTGACAACGATGGACGTGTGATCATTTCTAACAGGAAGAATTTGACTTTAGCTGAAAGCGATGCACGCGAAATGAGAAAACAGTATCAGGTCTCGATTACTACAAAAACAGCTGATCTTTCTATTGGTAAAAAGAAAAATATTTATGCATGCAAAAATTCCCTCTGCTTTCAAAATCTTTTTTTTTTTTGAATTAGGAAATATCGTTGAAGGGAAGCGAGATCGTTGTGCCAAAACGGAACCGCCTCCTTCAAGTCAAATAAGAGCACTAGTAGCCAAATTGGATTCAAGTTCTAAATCCATGTATTTACTACTAGACACTACTTTATTCTTTTCATGTAATATTTGTTTAGAAATGAGATATCTAAATTTAAATTTGTTCAAAGGTCATTTGATGGTAACAGTATAGTTTCCAAAAGACAACTTGACAAATCCTCTACTTCAACTCCAACCACTTCACGTACTAAACTTGGTCAAGAGTTGAAAATTAGTAAAATTGTTCAAAAGGCCTCAGAATGTTCAAATGGTGAGCGATCAATTAATAATAGTTCGGATTCGGATGGAGATCAACCTCAAACTTCTCCTCAACCAAGGAAACTATCATTGGCAGATTCAGATTCAACTTCTGGAAAAGGTCTAAATTCACTATTTACGGGTCGATAAAAAATTAAATAGTTCATATTTTTGTTTTATTGTAGACGATGATGGTGATATTTCACAAATATTTTCTGGAATGCATGTATTTCTTACCGCAAGTGGAGGAATGGATTTATCTACTAATGGTATGTTTTAAATGTAAGATTTATGTGAAATGTATTTAATATGACATTTATTTTGGAGGTGTTGGTTACGAGAAAGAGGATTTGCGTAGAATGATTGAAGGTGGAGGTGGAATTGTTTTGGATGGTGTTGGATCAGAAGGGAGAAGACGCAAAAATGTATTCCTCATCTCGGATAATTATGCTAGGACAGTAAAGTACATTTATGCTCTGGCAGCGGGAATTCCTTGTCTTTCATACACATGGATTACAGAGAGTTTTATTACTGTAAGGCAAAACAAAAATTATGACATGATAAATTAATACTTTTTTGAACACTACAAGATTCTAGTATTTAAAAGTTGAATGTTATGATTTATGTTTCAGCAACGCCTTTTGGATTACAAACCCTTTGAGTTAAGTGCTGGTTTTAGCATTGAATCCGAACTCGTTCTCCCAGCTCATCGCGAAAAACCATTGAAAGGATTTTATGTTTACGTTACTGGTGCAACAGATGAGTTGTACAAATATTGGCAACCTGTTTTACATGTAGCTGGGGCCATTATTCCGAAAAAACCCACTATCAAAAAAGGTATAGTTCCTTGGAAGTAAATTAATTCCTTGACTAAATATAGGTAAGTTAAATTTCATAATCTCAAATTATTATCCCCCTATTTTAAAGGTCAACCTGGAGTTTTGGTGCCTAGTCAAGCCAATGTCTTAGTGACAGACAATTCGTGTCCAGTAGAAGTATGGGAATATGCGCGTGAGCGTAATATTCCTATAGTAAGACCTGAATGGTTGGTTCAGACAATTATTACTGGAAAAAGAGTTGCCTTTACTGGACATGACAAGTACAGTGTAACAGAAGTGGATTCGACAATGGATTGATTTACTGCTTTTCGTTTCATTCATTTACGATCCATTTTCAAAACAAATCCAATTTTTAGGTGAGACCTCATTGTGGACGACATTTATTGAATTTTGCCCTACTAAGCTTTAGTACATTTGGATATCCTAACACTGACCGACTTTTCCCAATTTTATCAGTTGTTGAGAAGAGCGTATTATTTTTTGCATACTACCATTAACTAAGTTTTTTAAGCACGGTTTTTGAAAGTTAATTCCATCGTTTGGAATAATTTTAGCATTAGAAGTAAATCATAATGCTTTATAAATTTTGTGGTAAACGATACTTATCCTTGAGCCTTACTCTTTCATAGTTTAGTGAACGTAGTTATAATATTTAATTTGTTAACTTAATTTAATATTTTAGTTGTTTAAGTTAGGGTACTAACCTAACATAATATACATAAAAATAAAATGAAGGGTTACAAAAATCGATTTTTATCAAGCATTTCCAAAATTAAAATATAAAGTACAATGGTCCAATACTTTTTTGAAGTCTGGAATTTAGTTAAAAAAAGCAAGGTTATTCAACTACTATTTAAAAATCGTTGAATTCAGTTAGTGTAGTGCCCATATGAGATGGAGAATGTTTTGTGTTGCCATGCAACAACTTTTACAGTTACTTTCATAATTTCTTTTGTTGGAAGTCAAATTCAAATGAAAAGTTAAAAAATAGTTTGTGGTTTATTGTCATAAAGTAACAATCAGTTTGGAATTAAATTCACACTAACTAACATTAATAACTACAATCTCTTTCTGCAGAAAAACAAGAAGGATGCCTATTACAAGATCTAGAGCGAAGACTAAGTGTTTAGAAGAAGTGACGTTACCCTCCGAGGTATAATAAATGTCATTACATTTTTCGTCAATTTTTTTTAAAGTTATATCCTTAACATTATTCTAACCCAACAACTTACATTGTTACGTCATGTTAGAATAAAATATTATACCACCTAAGTCCTACCTCCAATTATTTTTATCGTTATCCTAACTTAACTTAGATACAAATTTCATTCGTTTCGTAGGATCCGGTATTCATGCATTTGATAATTTAATAATCAAATTTACAACACATAAATACTTATAATTCGCAGAAATTTATTACGAAGCGTTTGGAACATTCTTCTTTTTGGCTATTAAAGGTCTTACGAATGCATCATCAACTTGAACGTAAACATACATAACGTAAAGATTTTACCACTATACCTATACCACACTATGCGTAAAGTTAGGATCCCACCAATTTATATGAACTGTTTTTCTTTACTTACAATTTTGTTTTTATTGTACCATAAACCATACTAATTTCGTTTAACAGTGGTGTTTCACTTATTGTTTTCAGGTTGTGTATCATATCTTATATCACCTGAACTTTGAGGATTTGCTCAAATGCCGATTTGTAAAGAGGACTTGGAATGATGCAGTATCTCGATTACTTCGGACACAACCCACTAAAATGGATGTGACAATGAATATTGCCCACATTCAAAGCATACAGAAACTCCTGTATCTCCGCTCGACAGCTATTCAACCAAATTTCTTTACCAAGTTTAGCATTGTGATGAATGAGTTAAATATGTCTGCCGTTACTAAGTTTGGCCTGGAATTTGGTTCATCGATTCGTGAACTTTCATTGGATACTCGCAAGAAAAAAAGCAATGTCAAACAAATACAAAGGAAAGTAATTGAGCTCATTCGTCATTGTCCACTCATCGAATCATTGACTATTATCGGTAAGGAAAATGGAAATTGGAAATGTTAGAAAGGAGTAATGAATTGAATTAACTCAATTTAACTTATTACGGATTGACTTAGGAAACAATGATGGAAGTAGTTTTGTTGAACATTTGGGTGAAAATATGGATTTGAACAGAGTAAAAAACCTAACTCTCAAATCACCATTTGATCCTGTCTTGTCCATTATCAGTCACAGTGTCGTTCGAAGTTGGGTAACTAAACTCAAGTCTTTATCTAAATTAACCATTTTAAATACGTTGGACCCAAATGAGAATTACGAATTGGAGAAATTACTAATCACTATTGGACCACTTGATTACCTAAGTTTATGTCTTCGATTCAAACCTGAGAATAGAGCCATTTTCAGCTCTTTGGCAATTGCTAAGGTAAAGCAAGACATGATAACCATTACAAATTTAACATCAATGACGTAATTTTCAATTTAATTATATTAAATGTAGTGTAGTTAATTTTGTGTTAAATTTTTAGCTAAAAATTCATGCCCTGAATTTGGTGGTAGATATGGATGAAGACGATGATCAGAATATGTTATTTTTGAACTTGTACACATGGTTAGCTTGGCAAGCTCGTTATCTAACCAAAGTGACTCACCAACTTCACACACAAATTACAGATGTTCCAATAATGAGCAAATTAAAAGAATTAGGTCAACCACTTCGAACTTCAGGTCGATCCCCACAACCTTTTAGAATTGGTCAATCTTCTTCTCTCTATTTTGTTTCTATTCTATCTAATGATCCATCTGCACAAGTCGAGGATGAACCACCTGAACCTCATCTTGGAATATTTGCCAACATGGAAGAATCAATTATTAGTATCAACAGAAAAACTTCAAAAATTCTAAAGTACCTATTTCCGAATATGAAGCTTGTTCATTCAACACACTACTTTGTTGCTTAACAATTATTTTTTTCCTTTTCTAAAGTTTAGCTGACTAAAACCTAATACCACCTCACGACTAAAAGAACATTTTCTACAATATTAAATAGTTGAAAATAGTTCATTTAGTTAGTCGTGAATTGTGACCTTTTGTTTTGTAGTTGAGTTTCACTAAAGTAAATAATCACTTTTGACTCCCATACAACAAATTAAGGAAAAGTTTACTCTTTCTCTATTCTTATTGTTAGTATAGAAATTCATAATATATTCATAGTAAGCATAAGGCCAAACATTAAATTGCATGTCGAATATTTGACGAAGCAGGTAGTTTGGTTTAATGAGAATTTTGTAAGGAGTTTTCTGATACCTAGTAACTTGGTAAGAAGTAAATTAAGCATGTAATTCGATAAACATATAATTTGTTAAAAACTATAGATTCATTTGCATTTGCCAACATTTTAAAAAGGGTAGAATAGGCTAGACTAACCTATCCTCCTCATGAATCTACTGCATACCAAATTAAGTTCTTAGTGAAGTGACATATTTCCTAATTTACTCCTTACCAAATTACATGGAACCATATTCTGTACTTTGGTTAGGTTAAATTGACAGAATGTACTCTGCATTCCAATTAGGAACTATGACTCCTTCAACCCTTGACATTTTGATAAATGTTTTAAACGAATTGAAGTGTAATTGGCATGAAGATATATCAAGTTATCTAATGTCCATATTCTTTCATTTAAATTTCATGCCCCAAATTTCCAATAACATTGATATGTCTATTAGTAGTAATTGTTAAGCCTAATAATTATACGACGTCCTTTTGAGCAAAATAAATTTTTTAAAGCAAAAAGAAAGGAAAAGAAAGACAAAGAGTAGTGATAGATTAGTGGTTTTATATTTATTCCAACGTCTCAGTTAGTAATTGGGTTAGACTAGAATCCTAACTTTCGTACTACAGTAGTACTTGTTCAACATTTCTCTTGGTCTTTATATACTTTTAAACATTACAATTCATCGCTTCAAAATGTCCAAGTGCCTTGAATTTGAATTGATCAAATTAATTGTAAGTATAATTAATTTAGTGGGAACAAGAGGATTCCTTCCATTTCAATTTGATGAAAAGCAGAACAAATTTGTATTGTTGATTAGAAAGCAAGACAAAATTTGGCATTATTCAGTTACGTATTTTGGTCTTTTGTTGAATGGTGTCATCGTTATAAATTTTGTTAGAAATTTATCATTAGTTGGAATTCAAGTTCAAAACATTGGGTTAACATATGAAGTCTTTTATGGACTTTTAGCTACGACCATTTTTATCATTCAATTTAATACACTTTTCAAACGACGGGAAATTATCGGAACTTTGAATACATTTTTGACTCAAAGACTTCTGTCAAATAGTAAGAAATCATTTTCATTAAAAAATATTAATATAAAGAAAAAGAAAATAATGAAATGCCAATAAAATGTTTAATATTTATTGAAGGTGAAAGGAATTCGTTAAAGGCATTGACTCTTCTTCTGAAAATGGTTCCTTGTTTTTTCTTAATGGACTTTTTCTTTGTACTTTTGTTCTTTTTTAAATGTGAACTACATTATATTGGACCATCATCACTTTGTTCAATTGGACCAAATGGAACTTGGAGTCACTATCAATGGAAATATAGTTTTATTGTTCCAATATTAGGTATTCTTCAATTATTTCTTCTTGTACAAGCAGCAGTCTTTATTATTGTACCAGTATTAATACCTTACTCTGTTCTTTTTTATACTTTACTTCTTATTTTTTATAAACTAGATCAAATTTCCAAGTTTTATATTGAAAAGAAGCCCAAACTTAATTTTCATAACTTCTTCTATCGTCGTCGACATCTTCTTTCCTGGATCAAAACTTACCAAGGACTTAAAGTATTTGAATGTCAATTGAATAATTCGTTGGGTTGGGTTGTGATGCCAACATGTATTGGAGGATTCTCAGGTGCTATTGTCATTTGTAATGTTATTATTATTAAATCTACACGTATTATTCATGTAATTATAGGAATGTACATTGGAACAATATCAATTATCCTACTTTTCCTTCTTTTACTTCCTCCAGCTGCACTTTTAACTTTAACTACTTCCACTTTAAATCAAATGAGAAAAGCTATGGGGAAAGAACAAAATACAATAATTTCAAGAAAGGTATATCTTTTAAAATCAGTTAGTATTAAAGTAGGTGGGATTCTATTATCTAAAACTACACTCTTTCACATTGTAATGGAAATTATTAACTATACACTAGCAGCACTTTTCCTATGAATCTCCCTCCTCATAATATACTTATTGAATTATGTAAAAAAATGTTAAAGAAAAAATTTTATTTTCCTGAATCGTGTAACCCTACTACATATTATGTCCCAACTTTCAAATAATTCTTTGTTTAAATTTGGACATTTTCGCTCTCAAAGAGACAGTTTGTTTGAAAACATATTGTAAGATGCGTCAATCAACTGTCAGAAAATTTAATATTTAAAAGGCCAAAATCAAAGGGTTTACGATTTAGTTGTAATTAATTGTCTTTGTGTGGTAAGAATAGAAAAATGTTTAAATTTTTAAAAATATTTCTTATTTGGATTCCGTTTGTTCCCTTTTGTCTCATTCTATTAATTATTTTGAAAATTTTTGTAATATATCGTTTTTTTATTACAATTTTTAGGTTCGTTTGTTGTAAAAATAAGTTAATTGATCGAATTAGTAAATTAGATTTTGGATTTTGTGGTGATACGTTTTGGAAGGAGCCACTAGGTGCTATTGCATTTGCTCATATAGTCAAAGGTTCTCTCAACCAAGATGACGTTTTGAACAAAATTGAAAGAGTTTTAAATTGTAAGGAAGTTAATAATAGTAAACAATTTGAGCGATTAATTTCAATGTATCCATCAACATGGTGTGGTTATCCTTTTTGGCATTTGGCTCAACCACATGAATTTCAAATATTAAATCATCTACGCCTTATACCCTCAATTCCTCATTTATCAAGGCTGAACCTTGATAGAATTTTAGCCTCCTGGCTTTCAAGTCCATTTCAAAAGAACGAACCACTTTGGGATATTATACTCATTCCAGGTAAATTATTATTAACAAAATATATAATTAAAAATAGGAAAAGTTAAAACGTAAAAATGTAAAATATTAGGAATAATTTAAATTAAAAAGTAAATTTTATTGAAACGGATAGATATTGGAGATGATCGTTCCTTGTTTGGATTCCGAATTCATCATTGCATTGGAGATGGATACTCAATGTTAAAGTTCTTAGAACAGTGTTTCCACTTTGAAAATACGAGCGTCATACAATTAAAATCCTCACAATATTCAAAAGTTCAAGAATCATGTCAATGGAGAAATGTGCTAAATTTTTTAAAAATCCCATTGACACTTTGGACACATGCCTCACACTTTGTCCAGCATACGGATTACTTTAATACTTCAAAATCAACACATTCTCTTATTTTGAAAAAAATTACAATGAATATGACTCATTTTAAAAGTATTCGTGGTCGACTGGAAAATCGTGTAGGAGTCCACATTTCGTTCCTCGCACAAATTTTGTTCATCTTCAGTTGTGCTTTGAGCTATTCTTTTAAAAATGGACATTTAAGACGAGGGAAAAGAAATTCAATGGAAAGTGTGAATATAGCTCTGAGCTTGCCAAAAAACAGTCCCCATCCCGAAACTGGATTTTGTAATCACTGGTTGGTAACACATACACATAGATAGTACTTGTAGTTTAGCATTTTCTAAAAAAAAAACATCACAAATTAATTTTTGTAAAAATAGGGATCATGGGATTTTTTCCTTACCACTTGACAATGCGTGTGAATTGGAACAATTGAAGAAAATTGTAGAGATTGTTTCAACTCGAGATTCATTTCTTGACAATATGAATGAAATGTTAATTTTAATTTATTCTCTTTTCCCTCTTCCTTTATTTTCATTTTTGATGGGTAAAATACGTGGGACTACAATTGGCTTAACAAATTTAGCAGGACCAAACCAAAAAGCTTACTTTTGTCAAAATGAAATAGTTGAAAAATATGCGCTGGTGGGACCTTTGTTTAAGAACACGAGTAAGAACCTAAATACTACCCATATTTATTACTTTTTATACATGTTACTTTTAGTTCATTTTTAAATATTTTTTCAATAGGTTTCACTCTTGGTTTCTTTTCATACAACGATCACTTAACTCTTACAATTCTGGCCAATGAAGAGAGTCTCAATGAAGAGGAAGCTGGACAATTGATGCAGAATTTTGAACTTCAATTCCAAAATTTATTAGACAATGTGTTTGTAGGGCAAAATATACAAATGGTGTGAAAGTGAGACTTGTGATGAGGTCGCACTTTCATCAGCCCACTTTAACGTTGTAATTTAAAAATATAATATAGTTTAAAAACTTTTAATTGTTTATTAAAGAAAAAGAAAGAAGGTTTATTAACAAAAAGTTAATAAAAAATAATTGGTTCCTGTATTAAAGTAACGTGTAAATTAATATTCAAAGTATTAGGCTATAGATGTATTGATGAAGGAATGTGATTTTAAGTATTGTTGATGATAGTTTGGTTAATCCAATTTAGAAAGCGACTGGTTCGACCATACACACCAGGATATCCATCTAGGCCACAACCACGTCCCCAAGAAACTATAGTAACCATAATCATTACCTCACTTCATTTTTTTTAAAAGAAGAATATGTTTCAATTTGTTTTTGTTAACTTACCAATACCGCAGTGAACATTTTGTCCATTATAGTCACAGAACATTGGGCCACCAGAGTCTCCTTGACAACTGTCCTTATCAGCAATACCAGCACATATCATACTATCATCAATTTGACCTGGGTAAGCTTTATGACAATCCGTAGGTGAAACTAGTGGTACTTTAACTTTACGAAGTACATTTGAAACTCCACCAAATTCAGTAGTACCCCATCCAACTACGACTGAATTACCTAATAAATTAACCAGTAAATCATCAAATATACTTATTTCTTTAAAAATAAAACAAAGTGAAAAATACTAAAACATTTTTCGTTAAAGTTGAGAATGTTTTACCCGTGGGTTCAAAATGTGGTGGTGGTAAAGGGGCCAATTGAATATATTCATTCAATGTAAATGGTTGCGATAATTTAAGAAGAGCAATATCATTTGAATAACGTTGAGGTGACATGTAACTTGGATGACAAATATTCTGCTCAACGGAAACTCGAACTTCAGTTTGTTCTGTTAGACGGATGTTGTGGTCACCTCCAACAACTTGATTGAAATTAATACAATGACACGCAGTCAATGCCCATTGTGGATGAATTAGTGTAGCTCCACAAGAATGCACTCCTTCGTTGAGCATAGACGGAAATTCATGACGTTTAGTTTCCTGTAAAATATCAGAATAAATCAAAAATAAGAAAGGGTTAAGTAGAGGAAAATGTAATGTAATCAATTCAAAATTAAATTTTTACCGTTCCTCCGACAATGCGATGATCTCGGTTGTCGAGTGGGTTCGTAGATCTCCCTACCTGCAAATGACAAACATTTACTTTTTACTTTACATTGTTTGAATTAAAATGTTGCCTTTGTACCTGAAACCAGGGTGACGAAAGTGAGAAGGAGAAGGTATTTCATGATCAAAACGGTAGATATCTATAATTTGTGATGAATTCTCATTCGTTCCTTTAATATTATGTATAGTTTTTGAAAAAGAATTGTGTGAGAGTATTTATAGGAATTAATTTCCTCTTCATTTAAAGTCAAGTACTGGAATTTCCAATGTCAGTCCAAATCCAATAGGTTGATATGAAATAAACAATAGGGGAAATAGAAGAGATATGAATCATATTTCGTTACAATTATTTCTACTTTAATTCTAACTAGGTAATTTTATCTTGGTAAAACAATTTATTATTTACATTTTTTCTTCTAGGAAGTGAAATGTAGATTAATAATTAAAAATTCTCTACTATCAAGCATTTACATCTTTATAATTTGTTTTTATATTCTAATCATATTCTACTGAAATTTGTCATTATTTTGATGCTTAGCTTGCAATTTCAGGAATTTGACGACATTGTCGTTAATTCCAATTACTAGGTGAAAATAATTTATCTCGGTTGATGAGGTGAATTGAAAATAAAAGTAAAATAAGTCATTTTAATATGGACGTTAAATGTTTCCAAAATTAATGGAATGTCAATGTTATAGTTTTTAATGGTTGAATTGAAGGATGTTTATAAGGACATGATAGATTGGTTGAAGGTAATGACCTCCATTTGTTTAAACATTTAATCTTAGAACCTTCATTTCATTTAATCTTAGAACCTTCATTTCATTTAATCTTAGAACCTTCATTTCATTTAATCTTTAGAACCTTCATCTCCCATGGCATTTGTTAGACAAGATATCTTGGATTTTTTGAAAACAATAAGGTTTTGTCTACTCTGGTAGGAATTTAGTCACTAGTAGTCAGTATAGTCATGCGTCTTCTAATTTTGTTTTTAATTTTCAACATTTAACTGTTATATATGTAGTGATATGTTTAGTAGTCCCTGCATACTGGCATTACTTTAGTACTCATTGGCTCCATGCTTCGAATCTCTTATATAAATATTACATACCTCTTCTTATGACTACCAAAGTCACTTACCATACATTTCTATTTCTAGCAGTATATATATACTCCATTATTCTTAATACTTATTAATTCTGTTAAATTGATGGACTACATACATAATACAAGACATATAAAAGGAATTTAAATTAATTTCGAGATTCCATAAAATGTATAATATTAATTGACTTTATTTCAAGGAATGCATAAACCCTATCCCCGTCTTATATCCATAAACTCATAATACATTTACTATTTTTATTTTACCACCAATTAATACTTATACATCAAAGTAATTTATAAACCTCATGTCTACAATTTGTTTATATCCGAAAAGCACTAACATTCATTTACGTTTACAAATTATATTGTTCAAGATTTAGAATTCGAGAAGGTTTTTGTGGAATGCTTTTAATAATAATATTGTATACCAATAAGATATGTTCATAATGGGCCGAGATGTTCATGAATTTTGTGATAATGAATTGCCCGGGAAGATGATTAGGGTTAGGTTAACCTAACGGTAATGATTAGGGTAACCTAACCTAACCTAGTCTTCCCTTGCCTTTGTAAAGCTTTGTTAAAATTGACTCTCTCTGGCTCTCTCTCTCGTCCTCTTCTCCTCATTCATCTCACTTTTCCTTAGTCCCTCTTCTTTTTAACAAAAACGCAATTTCGCTCTTTTGTTTAGGTCCACTTTTTTACTTCGCATTAACAATTTCCTTTCCAACTTTACAAATACACAAGTTTCCGTTCTCAAATCGTCACCTCTACATATTTCTTCTCATCTTCATCCTCGTCGTGTTATCACTTTTATTAAAAAGTACCTACTAATTAACAATACATAATTAGTAGTAAGTAACGGTAGAGGTATAATTTATGTGTGTAATCTTGTTATTTGACAAGAGGGAACAGGTGATTGACGACCAGTCAATAAAGGTAAACTTTGGAATAAAAATTAAAAGACATGACATTTGCCCAAGTTCTTTTTGGTCGTACATTGATATTTGTTCTTTAGACTATTGGTAGTAGTGGAGGAAGACTAAAATACTAAAGTCGTAGAAGATTTGGAAGATGACGGCTAGGAGTATTTTTATTCCTAATCCATGGACTCTGGATGAAAT
The DNA here is from genome assembly GCA_019776465.1 of Rambutanura hunanensis. Taxonomy (NCBI): domain Eukaryota; kingdom Metazoa; phylum Arthropoda; class Collembola; order Poduromorpha; family Neanuridae; genus Rambutanura; species Rambutanura hunanensis. Next base: position 3,388 of record JABASK010000272.1, on the reverse strand, counting down.
TGAACCTTGTCTTTATGTCTATCGACAAGGAATAGCTGACTGTCTTGTTATTCGACATACATTAAAACCTTCTCAGGCACTTGACCTCATTCTAACAAATCAATTACTATCTCCATCAAGAATTATTTTTGTTGCTCATGGATTTAGAAATACGGTACAAATCCCTTGGATGCAAGAAATGAAAGAAGAATTGGTCAAGGAATCTGATCAAACTGTTATTCTAATTGATTGGGGAAAAGGTTAAGTTAGAATTAATTAGATTAAGTTGTGTTGGAAATATTCTAGTCTTATAGATGTTTGAATATTTGTTCATATTTGTTTGGTATAGGAGCTGATCTAATGGCTGCTAGATATTTGCAAGCAGCAGCTAACATTCAAACTGTTGGAGGATGGTTGGGTGGACATGTGTTGGAAGTTGGAAAAAGAAAAAAGGAAATTTGTGTCTGGGGTATTGGTCATAGTCTTGGTTGTCATCTTCTTGGTATAGCAGGTAATTTTACAAAACAATATATTTAAATAATTTATTATAAAAGATATTTTGCAGGAAGAGAGAGTGGTAGCCTTGACAGAATTTCTGCCATGGACCCTGCTGGTCCTGCATTTGAGAAACATGCTTTTGTTCCAATTAGACTCTGTCCCAGTGATGCCAAGTTTGTAGATGTCATTCATACAGATGGATATGATTCATTTTTGGATCCTGAAGATTGGGTAAACTTAATAACTTTTGATAAGTCTACTCAATTAATTCAAGAGAATAAACTAAAATATTTGATATATAAGATTTCTCCAGTGAATCATTATGGAACTTTGATTCCTCTTGGAACAATTGATTTCTATCCAAATTATGGCTACGATCAGCCGGGTGCTGGACCAGTCTCTTCTCATTTGATTGCCGTAACTTTGTACATTATTTTTAAAAGTAATTTAAAATTGTTTACAAATATATAATTTGTTTAATAGGCCAGTCACTTACGAGCCATTGACCTTTTCCTCTGGAGTATCACTAATCCTAATAAATTTCTAACTCATGAAATGCTTGATGGAACTCCAGCCTTTGAGTCTCCTGTAATGAAGGTCAAAGGAGTTGAAGATGGAGCTGAAATGGGTTACCATGCTTTCAAGGGTCCATCGAAACAAGGATTTTATTTTATTCAAACTAATAAAGAACAACCATGGGTTAGTCATACTTATTCATCCCCTCATCCTCCAACACAAACAAAGTCAAATCAAAATATTATACAAAATGAAGATAATAGTTGGAATTCATATTGTTCTCTTTCGTAAATTACCAAAATAACATAAAGTATTATTTAAACTTGAAATATTAATATAATGTTCCTGTTAAAACCAAATACATCAATACCCTCTTTTTTAAATTAGAAAAGTAGGAGATTATAGGATATCTTTATAAATGTTAGTTAAGTACTTCCTTGTGGTTCTTCACACGGGACCTGAATGACATGAGTTACTTTGACCCCTGCGGGTGAATGACCTATGTCTTCCTTTACTTTTAATAATCCAAGAGTTCCTCATCCTTACTTACCCTTGACAGTTTTGACTTTTGTCTAAAAAATTACTGGACATGTTAAGAATGTGAAAGTGCGGAAATCCCTATTGTTAGTTCAGTTACTTACTTTACTACTTTCGAGTTCATACTTTTCTACTTGTTAACTTTTTGTGACGACGTCAATAAATAAACCAAGGAGATTATGATTAAAATTAAAGTATACTAACGTAATACACATTTGAAAGAGCACGGATTTTTTGGGTCATAGGATGTTGGTGAGTTACAAATTTGTTAACCTTGCCTTAATAACTGCATTATTTGTTTATTAGGATAGGAGGGGTATTTTCCGTATTGGAAGTGGAAAAAGTGAATGGTAAGTGTTGTTAGTAAGTAACCTATTTCCAACAATAACATCCCTCTTCCCATCCGCTTTCAAGTTACAAGGAAATTTCCTAACCTCGTTTCATTCTTTTGGTTTTTTGTTGGGTTGTAGGAGCCTACATCTTGTAAAGGGATTTCCTTGACAAACTTTTACTTTTGTAGGGACAGGCTTGGTTTTTCCACAGAAAGAAGTGAGTAGTGATTCATTAGAATTTGAGAAATAATGAATTCATTTTAAAGTTACACCTCCTTGTATCCTTCCTAAACATCCTAAAACTCACCCTCTCATTTATAACTTTAGTCACTTCATCTTTTAAACTAAAGAGTAAGGAAGAACAAATCTATGAAACATGGCCGTTTCTCATCTAATTCTTTTCACAATTTTAATATTTCAAATTCACCTCTGCTTATTCCAACTGTTTTCAAGACAATTCCAATGAAAATAGTTTCAAATCAGACGTTTCAGAACAATTTCAACAAGTGCTTTATGAAAATCAACTCAACTTTAGCCTCAACCTTTTTCATAGTCTTCACAAAAAAGTAAGAAAATCAAAGCATTAATGTTAATATAAAAATACAAAAATTATTTTTAAACGTTTTCATCTTTTTATTTTTCAGCATGAAAGACGAAATTTGTTTTTTTCGCCACATAGCATTTACAATGCATTGATGTTGACTCTGTTCGGAGCGTCGGGTCAAACTGAGTTTGAACTAAGACAAGCCTTGAATATTTCCCCACATATTACAAAAACTAAACTTCTAAAACAATATAAAATGGAAAAATATTTTATGGTAATAATTTTTAAATATAAATTATACAATTCAACACTTTTAGTTATATTTGTAAATACGTTTTTTTTTTTTATAATTTCAGGAAACACGAAATCAAAACAATACAAAGTTCACGTTGAAGGTTGCGAATAAAATATTTTTTGCAGACACTGATACCTCTTCGAAGTTGCATCTTGGAAGTTTTAGAAGGAGAAATTGAACAAATAAATTTTGAAAACAAAACGGAGGAATCTCGTAATGAAATCAATGCGTGGGTTTCTGGAAATACTAATGGCAAAATACAAAATATTATTCCACCAGGAGTCATTAATCCAACCACAAGAATTGCCATTGTAATTCAATCATTTTTTAAATGGTGTTGATTTAATTTATACAAAATTCAACTTCAAAATCCAAATTTTTGCTAAAGGTGAACAGTGCTTATTTCAAAGGAAATTGGGCTCAACATTTTGACCGAAGTAAAACCAAATCTGACCTCTTCTACGTTTCCCCAAATGAAGTTCGAAGAACAGAAATGATGCACGAAAAAGCGTCGTTTAGACATGGAATTTCAGAACTTTTGAAAGCTTACATTTTGGAACTTCCTTATGAAGGAGATGAAATTTCAATGTTCGTTCTTCTACCACCATTTGCACCAAATGCACTTGAACAAACTTTGACCCGTCTCACGTCGAGAAGTTTGAGGGAGGCCATTGACCCCAACCAACT
>JABASK010000271.1:0-18068 GCA_019776465.1 Rambutanura hunanensis | reverse complement strand
AGCTGCTGCAGAAGTTAATGCTTCATTTATTATTGTACCGTGGGCTGGTAGTGGGTCATTAGTTGAAGATACATCAACACCAGTACAACAACTTTTTCTCGAAATGGCCCGAAAGCAAGCACTTCATACACCACTTCACCATTCAAATTTTATTCAAGATTTACTTTTCACGGCGCAAGACTCTAATGTTCTGATTCTTGTTGATCGTGGATTGGAACTGAGTAATTCTCGACAAGACAAATCAATGTCACTGGAACAACGTATTGTTCCGTACTATCAGCGTATTTTTCTACCATTTTTTGGTGGGGCTGATGATCGGGCTGCGCTTGAGATCGTCATGGGTATTTCGGGTGGAAACGTAATGATTAACATAATTCGATTCAAAACGACTCGACCGAATCGAACCGAGTCGAGTAACTTGGCCAATGTTGGAAGTGACCTTCATATCTTGGCTTATCCAGAATGGAATTCAGGCCCAACTGGTTCTGATGCACTCGATGATGACATTTTAGTTCAATACTTTGGAACGCCTGAAGGTCGTTCGTGTTATGCAAATGTTTCGTACATCGAAGTCGAATCGACGAACCCTGTTTCGGCAGCTTTACGATATACTGCGGATTTGAGTACGCGAGACTTAATTTTAGTGGGTAAAGGTCTTTCGACAATTTGGGCAGTCAATACGTCACGAGGTGGTGACCCGGAACGACGAAAAGTTCTGGGTGACACGGCAGAAGCGATTATGATGTCAACCTGCTCAGCCAGTGTGCTTATTGTTCAGAGCAAAAAAATCAAAACCTAATTTATAAAAAACTTTCAAACAGTTTTAATTTTTTTCGTCGTCTGTTAAAAAAAAACCTTTTTTTAGATTTACTTGACTTTTTAACCAAATAAAACTAAATAGTAGTTAAGAATTTAAACATTCAATTTTTGAAGAGAATGAATTAAAATTCTTTACGAATTACAAATTTTTTATTCTTTTATGTAAATCAATCTTTTCTTAATGAAATTTTAGATCAATCTCTTTAATTTTTCAATTAATTACCAAAAAAAAAGACCCCAATATTTTTAAATACAAATTAAAAACTTTTAATTCAATGGCGTACGTTCTCTGCAGCATTGAGTGGCACCAAGCAGCAAGTGTATTGTGCAAAATGTTTACCACATCCAGTAGAATCCATTCCTCTTTGCTCAATTCTGAATTCAGTAGGGGAAACAGATTTTGCGAAATCAGTCGGAAGGCATTTGACATTTCGTGTAAGTGTATTTTTGCACGGAGTAGTAACACATTCTGTGCAAAAAAAAGAATTTAATAAAAATTTAACGAATTTACTAAATTATCTAATTAAAATTCTTTGTTTTTTTTCAAACCTTCGGATAATACCAGGCTAAGAGTTGCGCCAAAACAGAGTAGTGCAACGACTAACGTTGACCTCATCGTGACCTTTTAGAAATGTGAAGGCAAGTAATAACTTTCGTGACAGAGGGAAGTTAGTTCGGCTCTTTACTGATGAGAAAGATGCGTCTTTTAAGTATCACTCAATTTAATGAGTTGTGACATTAACTTCTGTTTATCTTAAAAGTGTTAATTACTTTGAAAGAAATTAGTCACAAAGATATTCCATTGTACGTCAAAAGTTATGTGCGTCAAATTGAATTTTTTTTTTGGTTGTACCACCTCTGGTCGTGCTGTTTGACTTTAAAGAACCTTGCTGCTGCGTCATTGTCACTTACGTCTATTTTTGGATAAAATTTCCTATGAAGTAAAAGAAAAAAAGTTGAGTTTATAAAATACACATAAGTTTCATTTAAAAACCACAAGTTTTTTTTTTTTGAAACTACACAATTTACCAACAAAAACTTAAACTCGTAAACCAGTGAATTCATTTCAAATTTCGCAAATTCCTCTTGCAAATTTTTTTTTTCTTATTGGTTTCCTTAGTGTGTCAAGTTTTAGACAAAAAGGATTTTAATCGTCATGAAAGTCGTATCAGCAATCTTGTTGACCTTGGTCATCATCTCAACCACTACAGCTTCTCGTAAGTTAACTTTACGTAAAACTGATTCTTTTCAAATTTTTTAAAAATTTCAAAAAAAATTTGATAAAAAAAATTTTTTTTTAAAGTATTTTTGGTTTTTTTTAATAGCAGTCTTCCCTACAAAAACTATAAACTGGGAACGTATTCTCAACGAGACAATTGACATTTACGTCGTTTTAGAGCAAGGCGTTATAGAAGTGACAAAGTTAGTCTTTGACACACATTGTGAAATTGGACAAGAAGTGACCATTATCCTGGATCCTGCATTTATTCAAGCAGGAACCGTATTAAACTCAATGGCCAATGACGTCCTGGATAAAACCTTGACGGAAGAAAAACGTCGTACATATTTCAATCAACTAGAAAAAATCATGACAACTACTGACGAAACACTGAAGAAACCTTTGTCACGACTTCATCCAATATTAGTTGATGAAATCAATCAGATCTTGACTACCATGTACGACAATGTCGTCAAAAAGGAACAGAGTATTATCTCAATGCTCACACCTAATTCGTCATCGTTTAGTAACGATTTCCTCCAAAACCAAAATATTGTAATGACAGAATAAATAATATTAATTTCAATAAGAATAATAACCTAATCTAAACCGATCGAAATTCCCAAGTTAATAAATAACTCTGGCTTTGAACACGACCGACACGACCAAAATTCTAATTTAATTTATAAATCATCTAACAAAAAAGCTCTTATTCCAATTAATGTAAATAGTATATTGATCCTGACTGAACTGAAATTAATTTTAACTCAAAACTCCGAAACGACCCACTTTTTGGTAACACAATTACTTATAGTCATGACGAAATCGGCACGAACCTTGACTTCTATTGCAACGACCGTTCTTGTAGTCCAGGCAAACTGGAATTCCTGTGTCATTAAGCGTGCTCACAGGATGACGAGCGACTTGATTTGGTTTGGAGTTCAACTCGGTAGTTTTAATAAAACTATTACCAGTAGCTCCAACCAGAACTTTGCTGTTCTCAATTGGTGCATTCGACCCACTTGCTCCTTTTCGTACTTTGTCGAATTTGTTCTCTTCCTTTGCCTTAACCCCAACCTCATACAACTTGGTATGAAGTTTCTCCAATGCCATTCTTTGAGACTCAGCGATAGTTCGTCCAAGTCCGCCTGTCAAAACATGACACATAAGAGCTAATGCTAGTAGATGAATGCTACCAATAATCGTCCATTATTGACTAACGTACAAACGAGCCAACGCAACGTTTGTACGTTAGCTAACTTATATTAACTGTGCTATTGAACGATGCCTAACAGTTTTTTTGATAGTTTAGTATTCGATAGGTTTCTTACTTGTCTCAGTTATAGACTTGACAAACTCATCAAAATCTTCGTCTACGCCAATTGCAACAGTATGTTCAGGGATGCCAATATTGAGTATAGTCACATTGACGGCATCGATTTGATGCTGGAGCTCTAGAGGGATTCCAGCAACTTGAAAGTCCTTAAGCTTCTTCAGTAAGTCGTCCTTTTCAGCCAAGCCTTAACGATCATTTCATAGTTTTGAGTTTTAGGTTGGAAAAAGTATAGAGAACGTTCTAATTTGGTGCGGCACTTACTATATCCAAGAGTATGAATCAAGTTATTAGTCGAAAGATAATTCAAATTCGTCTCAGGCACAAAAGGTGTTGGTTCAGCTCTCACGTTGCGGTTCATAGTCTCTTGAACGGCCAACAAATTTTGGAAACGTCTTTTGGCATCTTCAAAATCTTCAATGTCAGTATCAGTTACAGGAAGTACTAGAGGTGCAGGGCAATTTTCTTTCCAAATGTTATCAATAGCGCGCTTGTGCAACGTATCCAAGAGCATTACTGTTTCAGTTTCCAAACGTGCTTTTCCAGTCGCAATCTTAGTAACCAAATCCATCGAAGAAGATTGTAATAGTAGAGGGTAGTTGATGAGTGGTGGACCGCGCCAGTTAGCTAGATCGTATTCCTGAACTGAATTTGCATCGAAACGACTAACTTGCGGTTTCTGTAACCAAAAAAAATTATTCAAGTAAAAGTCTAACAGTACAGGTACAGGTTGTGTTGTGCTAACTGGGTTCACAAATAAGCCATTGTTTACAAATACTCAACCCAACTTATAACTACCTAACCAAGCAACACATTAACTTACGAGTGCGACGTATGAGTCCACTTCAACCACCGTGGAGCTCCTTGAGCTAGTAGTACTTGGTGAGTAAGAACTTGTTGGTGAAAGTGAATGATTCGTAAAATCATTCATTACAGCGGCAGTCGGCGGACGAACTTCGACAGGAACAATGAATCCATCCAAAACAGCCTGTTCCGACAGGAATGCCCTTCCGTTTGCAGCAAGAAACTGGCTCCGTCCTGAACTGGCTGCCATCCTTGTTAACGATTTTGCTTTTAAACTAAAATGCTAGAAATGATTCAATGTCGATATTTCACGTCTTATTGAATGTAATGCTAAGCTAACAATAAGCTTATCTTTATCTTGTCCGTTACTCACTGACCCGTCTAAAAGCTCTTATTCGCCGGAGGAGCACACAACTTTGAAAGTTTATCAGAGTTGGGCAGCGTGCCCGGTCATTTATTTCGAAAACATTCAGTTCGAATGCAATGATTTCGAGAATTTTTACTTCGAATTACGTTTAGGTTAGGCTAAATTCGAAGTGAATTTTTCGAAATCATTGCATTCGAAGTGAAAGTTTTCGAAATAATGACATGGAACCTTTACAATTATAACGGTTTATTATATTATTGTAGTTAAGCTCAATTTTTTTTAAAGTAAACCGAAGTTTTTTCATAAACGTCTGGAAAAGCATCAAGGCAGTCGAGCTTCATTCGCATTTTGTCGTAAAGCGTTCCATCAAACATTTTATAAAAGTCGTCACGACTCAAGTAGCAGTCAGTAAACGTACCTTGCCATCTAACCCAACAAATTAAAAAAAATTCCAACGTCTTTTACCATTTTTATCAAATTTAGGCTTTGTATCATACCCATAACGTTCAACAGCAAATTTCTCAAAAATTTTCACTCCTTCGATACAGCTTCCAAGTTTTTTTCGTTTTTGACTTGGTGGTACACCATAGATCCCAACATTAACGTAAGATCCATCGTGCCCAACAGGTAAACGTATAAGACCAGGACGGTTGACAAGTTTAAATGGACAGAGCCATATGGGATAAACCTAATTTTTAAATAAACAACATTTATTTTTACTATTTTTATGACAAATTCTATTTTGTAGGTCGTACCGAGGTGACGTTGTGCGCAAGGGTCAATGACTCTTCTAATGTTTCCAACGGAAACATGAAATCTTGTAGAATACAAACACTCATTCCCGCATTCATTATTCTCCGTGACTGTGGAAAAAAGAACTTGACAAATTGAAAATTGATTGGAAATAACCATCCCATGAAAAATGACATAAATCGTGACGTCAGAATCGGAAATGATTCTGTAGCCCAGTAATACGACCGAGTGTGACGATGGTAATAGTCACGTGTTGGAATATATTCAGTTGTCACTTTCGTTGTCTTTAGGAAACTTTTGACATGTAAGTAAAACCAATGTTTGTACCATCGATTGACATGATTCACCTAAACGGTTAAACGAAATAAGTTTACGTTGATTAGTAGTTACTATTTAGGTGAAATCTAGTAGACTACTTACTTTTCCTGGTTCAGCCGTATCAACAAAATTTCCGAGCATTACAACGGCATCATTCAGGCCAAAACTAATGCCCTCAATAAACCTATTGTTATTGCGCCGAAGCAGAGCTTCTGTTTGAGCAATACTGTGTGACGCATGGTATTCCACTTTGACGTACCTTAAAGAAACAAAGTAGTTGACAAGTATTGATTTACCATTAATGATTTTAATTATTATTTTATAACAATAAATAAAACCCACGTACTTTCCGACTTGAATTAGTGGAATAGTTACGGAGGTCATGAACCCTAGTGTTCCGTAAGCCATTGGAATGGCATAGAAAAGGTCAGCATTCTCTTTCTGCAATTCAAACCCAACGCTTAATAAATTCAAATTAAGAAACTGAAATTTGACCAACTTACTTCTGAACAGGTCACCACTTGCCCATCAGCAAGTACAATTTCGTACTCGATACAAGTTGTGGCGAATAATCCATATTTGTGAGATGTCGCTTCTAATCCAGCGCTATTGATTAATCCGCCTAACAAGAATTAAAAATAAAAATAAATTATTTGTTTTCAATTTTTTTTTTCGTCAAGTTTATTAATTTAGATCTTTGCGTATTTTTAGTGTTTCTTGCCTAAAGTGAGCGTCTCAAGTTCAGGAACAACCGGAATGGTCCAACCTTGTGGAACAAGTTTGTGCGTCAGAGTTCCCATTTGAATTCCAGGCTCGACTCGAATAACCTTCAAATTTTAAAATAAATTTAGATTGTAGTTCTTACAAAAAGAAAGCATACAAAAAAAAAAGTTAAAAAAATTAATTTCTTTGAAAAAAAAAAAAAAACAAATTTTTTATTAGCCAAAACCTAACCTTTTTCTCCATATCAATTTCAATAATATCTTCCATATCCAAATCAATTTGTGTAAATTTACTTTTGTCAATATGTCTCATTGCCATTGTTTTCCAATATGGACGAGCAGTGCACATTTTAGTTTTTCTTCCTTTTTTATTCCAAGCCATGACCTTGACAAAAAATGATGAGCTAAAGGGTCAAAGGTTAAACCCAATTGTCTTTTTTTATCATTCCAAGTTATTAACTCTACCTGTGCTTGTACTCGTTTCACTTTCTTTGCATGATTTTCTGGAGTATTGTTTTGTCGAAAAAAATCTGGAATGTAGATTGTGAAGTAGTTGTAAATTAATTGTGGTATCCATAGAAACAGTATATAGAATGGTACAATCAATAAGAAAACAATGCTCGGCAGGTCCATCCCTACTGAAGTTCTGATACACAAACTAACATGACGTCTTTTTGAAGACTATAGACTCAACATTTCGATTGACTTCATAATTTTTTTGTTACTACAAATCATAAAGTAGAATGCATATCTTTGGTTCTGAGAAGGAACCGGTTTCTAAGATATACCTTTGCGTTTTGTCAGCATATGCTAAAACGTTGAAGATTTGCCTAATAATTTCATATTAAAAACTAGAATATTCGTGATTGTCGTAAAAAAAAAGAATTACATGGAAATTTAACTTCGTTAGAATTTAATGAATGGGGCGTTAGTTTGCCCAATTTAACTTTTTATTAAAAATTTATCATAAAAATTTACCGTAGCGGTTGACTTTGAAAAGGACGACCCGGACGACCTTGAAGCGGGCGTCGTGGTTGAGCCTGAACGAAACGACCTGTTAATCCTAAAGCGGGCGTTTCGGGTGAGTCTCTTTTTCTTTCGCAACATTCAAAAACATTGTAGTCCTGGCCTTTGCAACCAAAGCCACGTAATTTAGGTTTATAAGTTGCAGCGTTGTTGCAAATCCAATCCGCATTTTCATCACAAACCATATAATTGTTTAGTGAAAAGAGTTTTAAATCAACAGGTTGACGAGTAATGTCCAAAAGTTGTTTGATCGGAGATTCTGGAAGATATGTCAATTTTTCATTCTCGATTAAATTAACCTTGGCATTCGGACTGAGCCCAGTAAATGCTTCCTTGGAAATGTCGTTAGGTGTGAATACGTTAGAGCTTAACGTCAAGGTTGTCAAATACGGCAAATTTGCAAATGCTTTTGAGCCAATTTTTTGTAGACGAGTATCTGCATAATAAATAATTTGTAGATTTTTCATTCCGTCAAAAGCATGATCGGGAATGGTCGGAGTTTCACCACCGTCAATAAATAGGACCTCTAGATTTATGAAATTTCTGAAGAACAACTGTGGGTGGTAAGCTGTGTCAAATTTGGTGTTGTAAATGAACAAGAGTTCCGTATAGCTATACGTGCTGGGAAAAGCGTTTGGATGAATCTGTAACGGCATTGAATCAAAATGCCATAGGTGAATGCTACGGAACTTTAATGTTTTAGACATCGTCTTTTCCGGAAATACATGAAGCTGTTTTGGTGCCAATGGCATCAAGGTAAGAGAGTCGAAAGTAGCATCGGTACCGACAAAGGCATTGGCAATGCTGTCAAACATTTCTGTCAAATTGGTAGTCGAATTTGGGAAGCAAGAAATAGATGATTTCGAATATGGAATGCCCGAATTAGAACAAGAACATTCGAGTGGAAGTTCATTTTGTTCTGGACAAGTTCTCACCGCTTCGGTTAAGGTTAAGTGAACGATTAACACGAAAAGTAGTTCCACCGTACGTAGCCAATGCATGTCGTCGAATATTGTTTAACCCTGTGAAGAAAAAAGGAAAATGTTTTTAAAAAAACTTGCAATGTGATAAAATACAGTTGTAAAAAACTTATTTATATCGGATTTTTTGCATAGTTCGCGCGACTGATAACAACTAGAACACGTAGGACGTTAGAGTGCAAAAGGAGTAAGCAGTTACGAATTTCCACATGACTGCAAGCACTACCTGCTTCAAAAATCTAATTGATTGTTTATCAGTTTGATCAAATTCTGAGAAAAATCCGTTCACCAATATCCTGTCGATAACAAAAAAGTATAATGAGGCATGTAGTTCAATTATTTAAAATAACACGTGCAAATGAAGGTTAATGCGCAGATAAATTAAAAATCAAGTTGTATGAAGTTTGTCGCTTCAATTAAAAAAAAAAGTTTTGCACTTGATTAGTGATTATCCAAACAAGTATTATGAACTGAAGTGAATTAGTATTTCGTGGAAAAAAAAACGTTACGTGAAATCATTTGTTCTGTTGCTATGTCAGGAAATTGCAGTTACAAGCAGGAAATCACGTCACAAACGCGTCATGCACAAAATTTTGGAAAGACCGTACTACTATAGGTCAAGGTTCAGAGTTCAGTCAGTTTTAAAATGCCAACTTAAGGAAGTTTTTACGCGATAATTAGTTCGGCAACATTATGATGTGATTAATATTAAAGGAAATGTCAAGGTTGAGCCTTCATTTCTTTAGCATTCAAAGATATTATAGTACGAATCTTTTCTGTTCTTAGGATAATTGGAATTATTAAATGATAAATCAGTGGAAACAAATTTTAAGGGGAAAAAAGTATGTGACAAAGATTTATTGAATTTTCCAATTTATGCGCTGATTTTTAATTTAAAAGTGACAGGAACGCATATAATTCTTTACTTTTCGTCTGAATGTGATACTTTTAGGATTTCAAAAATAAATAATTTAGACCTCATTAAACTTTTGATTCACAAATGGACACTTGTCATTAATGATATAGGCTACCTAAACCTGTAAATCTATTCCTGTTTGAAGAAAATTTGGCAATTTTACGTCAAAATTATAATTTTGTGTAGTAACACACTTCCTTCCTTTAATGAATTTCTTAGGTAAATTTGTTGCAGAGTAAACTGAAATTTTTTCATAAAGGTCTGGAAATGCATCACTACAGTTAAGTTGCGTTCGCATTTTTTCATAGAGAGTTCCATCAAACATTTTATAAAGATCATTACGGTTCATGTCGCAGTCAGTATACATGACTTGAAATCTAATCAAATCAACCAGGGTCAAACTTTATGTTCAGTCTTTATCGAAAAAAAAATTTGTCAAAGAAAATTTACAATTTTATGCCGTACCCATTTCGTTCAACACAAAACTTCTCAAAAGTTTTCACTGCTTCGACACAACTTCCCATTGCCTTCCCTTTATGACCTGGAGGTGTACCGTAGATTCCTATACCAACATAGTATCCATTATGTCCATTAGGTAAACGCATGAAGCCCGGACGCCTGAAACCTTGTACCGGGCAGAGCCATACATGGTAAAACGATTAACAAACGAAATATTTTAAAATATATTATTTTGTCAACATCTTATGTTTTGCCTTCCGAGGCTACTCGTAAGGTTCAATGTTTCTTCTAACATTTCCATGGGAACTACAAAATCTTGTAGAATGAATACACGCATTCCTGCATTCGTTATATTCCGTGACTGGAAAAAAAAGTGGATACATTTGTAGCAACCGAACAGAGCGAGCTTAGTGGGTCACCTAAACAAGAGATAGTACACAGAATACCGCACTCGGCGAATACAGTTGCTCTTTCTGAATTCGAATTCAGATTCTTTTAAAATTTTTAGACCAGTTATTAGTGTTGGATTGCTGGTATCCCAGTTATACTTGGATACTCGAATTATAATTTTACGAAATCCGCCTAAATGGAAAATACCATTAATGTTGAATCACCTATCATTTCACACTGCTTACCCTAATACATTTAAATTTTGATTTAACACAAATGATTTAGTTTAGAATTTTGAAAACATTTTATTTCAGCAAACACTTATCAACTTTGGTTCAAAAAATTTTGAATGTGGCTAAGTCTGCTAAAATTAACATTAACTGGAGCATCAGGACTCATTTCGAAAAGCGTGACTCGCTTGAGCCTGACGCCGTCGTCTCGGTTGAGTGTGAATCGGACGAGACTCTGTTGACCCTGAAGCGGTTGGCTTGATTGAGTCTTTTTTCCTTTCGCAATAATCAAAGACATCGTACTGAGGGAATTTGCAGTTAAATCCAAGTAATTTAGGCTTATAACGTGCAGCGTTGTTGCAAATCCAATCCGCCTTCTCGTTACAAATCATACCAACAAACGTATTCACAGCAACATGTTGACGGGTACGGTCCAAAAGTTGTTTAAACGAGCTTTCTGGAAGATATTCTAGATTTACATTATTGAGCAAACTAACATTTGCATTCGTATTTAGCCCGGTAAATGCTTCATTAGAAATGTCGTTAGCCCTGAATGAGTTAAGGTTTAACGTCAAGGTTTGCAACTTTGGCAAATTTGTAAATGCTTTCGAGCCAATTTTTTGTAGTTTGGTATGTTCATAGGAAATAATTTGTAGATTTCTCATTCCATCGAAAGCACCATCTGGTATAGTTGGTGTTTCACCCATTTCAATATACAGACCTTCTAGATTTTTAAAACTTCTGAACACCTGTGGGTTGGTCGTCGTGCCCAAGTTGGTAAGACGAACGAGCAAGATTTGCGTATAGTCATAAGTGCTTGGAAAAGCGTTTGAGTGAATCGTTAGCGGCCTTTGGTCAAAACCCAATAGCTCAATTCTACGAAACTTCAATAATCTGGACATCGTCATTTCTGAAAATTCACGCGGTCCGCTATTTGATGCGGCTTTCATAAGTGAAAGAGTTTCGAACGTAGCGTCAGTATCCTGAAAGGTATCGGCAATTGCGTCAAACATTTTCTTCAAATTGGTAGAGCTGCTTAGTACGCAAGTAATTTTTGAGTCCACATCGTCAGTGCCGTCAAAACAGATACACTCGGGTGGAAATTCAGAAAATGGTTTGCAAGTTTTCACCGCCTCGGTAATGATTACTTGAAGAATCAACACGAAAAGTAGTTGCACCGTGCGAAGCCACTGCATATTGTCGAATATCCTGTAACCTGAAACGAAAAAGGACAATCTTACCACAAACTTACCATGTGACAAAATGAAGTGGTTAAAAAAAACTATTTATAACTAATTTTTTGTAGCTAGCGAAACTGATCACAAAGAATGCAAAATATATAATCAGTCACGAGTTTCCGCAACACATGACTGCAATTACGAACTGTAATAAGCTTATTGACAACTTATCAGTTAAGTTGATCAAGTTCTGAACCAAAATCGATTTACCAATATCCTGTTGATAACAAAAAAAAGTTGGATGATGTACTCAAATCATTCAAAATTTTACTTTTAAATAAAGGCTATTGGACAGCAAAATTAACAGCTAGATGAATTTACAAAAACGTTTTTGCACTTGATTAGTGATTACCAAAATCAGTTTCGTAGAATCAAGTGAATTAGTATTTCCTAGAAAAACTCTGACATGACTTCATTTTTTCTGTTTCTACATCAGGAATTTGCAGTTACACGCAGGAAATCACGTCACAAATCGCGTCAAGCAAATTTTTTCTTGGAAAAACTTTAATTAATTAGTTTAAAGTTTAGAGTTCAGTTTTAAAAACCCATTTTTAGTTCAGTTGGTTGCATAGCATGACAAAATGACATGCTTCCTTTCGTTTTTTTAAGAAATAAAAATCGAGCTGAACAAAGCGAGTTTAGTAAACCAAAAAATTAAAATAAAAATCATGCAAGAACATCCCGTTTTGGCATACTTTCCTACTTTAACTTCAGAATTCTCTTAAATTTTAGCCCAGTCATCATGCTGCTGTCTTTTTTAGATTTCCACAGTAAATTCAGATGGCTAAAAATCCAAATTACGCATTTTAGAAGAGGTGAAAGGTTAATACCCGAACTGGATTTCCATGAAGCTCACGAAAATGAAAAATACGCGTTAATATTAAATCAACTTAAATAATTTCACGATCAGTAACCTAGTATATTTAAATTTTGAGTGGACAAAATATTTTGCATGGAATTTTCTAGACATTTTTTAAAGTAAATAATTTCAAACATTAATTCAAAAAAGTATTTCTTTATTTATTTTATATTATTTTTTTATTTATTTTAAATTATTTATTTATTTATTTAGAAATTTATTTCTTTAGCATTCAAAGATATTATAGTACGCAGTGTCTTTTCAGTTGAATCCATTCGTGAATTGCAATATTTTTACAAGTTCCAATTGGATTTGTCGTTACATTCCATTTGTAGTCCAGTTGAAAATATTTGCCTTAATATTTAACTACGTTTTTACGAAGATTACCCAAGCAAAAAATACGCCTCCATATTGGATCATTTTATATCATTTCACAATGTTTACACTAATACATCTGAATTTTTATTTAACATTAAAGATTTAGTTTCGTTTTATTTTAAACGTTTTATTTCAACAAAGAATTGTCAACTTTGGTTTATAAAATTTTGAAAATGGTTAGCTCTGCTAAAATTAATATTGAGAACATCACGGTAAACCCTGACGACAGCGACACGTTTGACTTTGAAGAACTTGACTCGGTTGTACCAAAAAGAGGAGTCCTGGTTGAGCTTGAAGTCGGCCTCAAGGTCAAGTCTCTTTTTATTTTGCAATATTCGAAGACATCGTAAAACAAGCAGTCAAATCCACGGAGCTTTGACTTGTAAGTTGCAGCGTTATTACAAATCCAATCCGCCTCATCGTCACAAACCATAAGCGTTATAATCTTTTTTAAATCAACAGGTTGATGAGTAGTGTCCAAAAGTTGTTTGAATGTACTTTGTGGAAGATATGTCAGCTCTAAATTATCCAGTAAATTAACTTTTGCCCACGGATTAATCCCAGTAAAAGCTTGCTTAGAAATGTCGTTAGGCTTGAATGAGTTAGAATATAACGTCAAAGTTTGCAACTTTGGCAAATTTGTAAATGCTTTCGACCCAATGCTTTCTAGACGGGTACTTTCATAAGAAATAATTTGTAGATTTTTCATTCCATCAAAAGCATTATCTGGAATGGTTGGTATTTCACCGTTTTTAATATACAGGCCTTCAAGCTTTTTAAAATTCTTGAAGAACCGTTGTGGGTGGTTCCTGGTGTCAAAATTGGTAGAATTAATTAGCAAAATTTGCGTATAGTCATACGTGCTGGGAAAAGCGTTTGGATGAATCTCTAACGGCGCGTCGTCAAAAGCCCTTAGCTGAATTCTACGAAACTTCAATGTTTTGGACATCGCCCTGTCTGAAAATACAGGATACTTTTTAATTGATGAAACTGGATAAAGTGAAAGAGTTTCGAAAGTAGCGTCGGTATCGTCAAAGACATCGGCAAGTGTGTCAAACATTTGCTTCAAATTGGTAGTCGTATTTAGTTGGCAATTAATGGTTGATTCCACATCTCGATTACCGTAAGTACACCGACACCCAGTTGGAAATTGAGAAAATAGTTTACAAGTTTTCACCGCCTCGGTTAAGGTTAATTGAAGAATCAACACGAAAAGTAGTTCCACCGCGCGAAACCACAGCATTTTGTCGAATATCGTGTACCCTAGCAAGAAAAAAGAAAAGTGTTAGGTAAAAAGCTTCAATGTGACAAAACACAGTGGTGAAAAAAGTATTTATAACGGTTTTTTACCTAGCACGATTGTTAAACAAAAAAAAAGCTATGATTAGTGTGCAAAATGTATTATCAATCACGGGTTTCCGCAACACATGACTGTAAGCCCTATCCACTTTACAAAACTTGTTCATTGTGTGTCATCTATTTTGATAAAGTTCTGAAGAAAATCGATCCACTGATATCCTGTTGATAACGAAAACGTATGATAATGTGGTCCAATTATTCGGAATAACACGTTCAAATGAAGGCTATTGCCCTGAGAAATCTTTAAAATAAAGTAAAATGAATTTTGTAGCTTCAATTAAAAAAAAAGTTTTTACACTTGATTAGTAATTACCAATAGAAGTATAATAGACTCAAGTGAATTAGTATTTCGTAGAAAAACGTGCCTTCATTTTTTGCTGTATCTATATCAGGAAATTGGAGCTACAAGCAGGAAATCACGTCACAAACGAGTCAGGCAGACAATTTTGGAAAAACCTTAGTATTAGTTCATAGTTCATAGTTCAGTTTTAAAAGAACATCCCAAATTACGGGTCATTTTACGCCATAATTAACTAAGTTACATTATAAAGTGGATACATTTGTATAGGATAGGACAACTTGTTATTTAAATGGCTTTGCAAATTTGTTTTGAGCTAATTTGTAGTTCAATTGGTTACATGCCATGATGAAATCCCGTACTTTCTTCTATTTTTAAATAATTTTTAATAACTAAAAAATTCTAAGAAACAAAAGTCGAGCCAACCTGATCGAGTTTGGTAGCCCTACTTAAAAAGAATAAGTACTCGACCTTCAGAATTCTTTGAAATTTTTCCTGCGTTTTCATGAGGGTCACGGAAATGGAAAATACTTATTAATATTTAATCACCTTATATCATTTCACAACAGCTAACCTACTACATCTAAATTTTGATTCGACATAAATGATTTAGCATGCAATTTTCTAGACACAATTTGTTGCCGTAGGCATTTCGTTCAATAGAAAACTTCTCAAAAGTTTTTACTGCTTCGACGCAACTTCCCATTTCCTTCACTTTATGTGCTGGAGTTGTACCGTAGATCCCAATATCAACATAGTATCCATTATGTTCATCAGGTAAACGCATGAATCCCGGACTCCTGAAACCTTGTACCGGGCAGTGCAATACAGGGTAAAACTTTGAACAAACGAAATATTTTAAAATATATTAGGTAGTTTGTCATCACTTCATATTTTGCCTACCGAGGTTACGTCGTGCGTAAGGTTCAATGTTTCTTTCCAATATTTCTATAAGAACTACGAAATCTTGTAGAATGAATACGAGCATTCTTCCCTTCATTATATTACGTGACTGTGGGAAAAAAGTTTCAAAAATTGAAAGTTAATTGGCATAAACCATCCAATGAGCAATGACACGTGTCGTGTCTTTGTAATAGGAATAGATTCCGGAATCCAGAAATAAGCTCGACTGTGACGATGGTAATAGTCTCGTGTTGGAATGTATTCAGTTGTTACGGTCGTCGTCTTTAGAAAACTTTTGACATGTAAGTAAAACCAATGTTTGTACCATCGATTGATATGATTCACCTAGTGGTAAAAGGAAAAAAAAGAGCAATCCACTCGCTATACGAACCACTGCCGTTATTCAATCCAACCAAAGCTCAAGTTCACTTTACGATAGTTAGTGGTTAACAAACGAATTTTAAAATTACTTTTGCTGTTTCAATCGTATCGGAAAAATTCCTAAAGAATTAAGTAATAATTTAAATTTTTATTTTTGATTATTTAGAAAGTATTTGTTAAGAATTTAGTTTTGTCCTAATACGATTGATATAAAAAAACTCGGAGCGTTTTAGTGCAAAATTGGTAATCCATCCCATTCTTTGTAATACATGAGTGCAAGCACTATCTGCCGCAAAAAGCTTGTTTGTTGTTTATCAGTTACTTTGATCAAGGTCTGACGAAAAATTGATTAACAAAAAACAAGTTTTTGCAAGAAAAAATCCCTTTTCGTCTGCTTTCGAATCGCGCCGCCACAAAAGGAAAGTCATTCGGAAATACATCAAGCAGAAAGTTAGGTAAAGACGATAGTTGAGATCTGCTGAGCTCAGTGTTCAAGTTTTAAAAAAATTAAACAAGTCACGGAATATTATACGCTTTAATGTAATAGATTACATTATAAAGTGGACAAATTTGTGTAGGTATTACAACTGAGAAGGTGGCATACTAAAATACAGTTCTTTTTTCTTTTTTTGAAGAACTTACTTATTCTAAAACATAGAAAGCGAGCCGAACTGAGCTGGCTTAGTAGTCCAACGCATAAAAAAAGTACTCAGAATACTATACTCGGCGGCTGCTGATGCGGTTTTTAAATTCGACTTCAGGTAATTTTTTAAATTATGGTTAGGTTATCATAATATCCGTTTTGGATCCCTACAGTAAATTCAATGTCTAAAACGCCCAACTCCACACTTTAGAAGAGATGGAAACTGGATGCTCGAATTTCGTTTTGCGAAGTTCGAGTATCCATCACCTAAATTGAACATGCCTATTAAGATTTACGACATATCACTTCACAATCTTTACCCTAATAAATCTAAATTTCATTTAAACAAATGATTTAGCATAAAATCTTGTAAACATTTTTTTTTCAGCAAACAATTATCAACTTTGGTTCAAGAATTTTTGAAACTGGTTAACCCTGCTAAAATTAATACCGAGACCATCACGATAGCTTTTGAAGAGGACGAATTGGTTGACGTTGGAGGGGGCTTGTTGGTTGAGGTAGGACCTGGCGGCTTGGTAGGACCTGTTGGCTTGGTAGGGCGTGTAACAGACGACTCCGATGATGCTGAAGAGGGCGGCTTGGTTGCTACTCCTTTTCTTCTGCAATATTCAAAGACATCGTAGCTACGTAACCTGCAGTCAAATCCAAGCAATTTATGCCTGTATCGTGCATCCTTTTCACAAATCCAATCTGCTTCCTCATCACAAACCATAAAACTTATTCCTGAATTGTTTTTCAAATCAACAGGTTGACGTGTAGTATCCAGTAATTGTTTGAACGAACTTTCTGGAAGATATAACAGATTTGAGTTATCGAGCAAATTAACCTTTGTATTCGAATTGAGCCCACTAAATGCTTGATTCGAAATGTCCTTGGGCCAGAACACGTTATTGCTTAACGTCAAGGTTTTCAACTTTGGCAAAGTTGCAAATGCTCTCGAACCAATTTTTTGTAGACCGGTACGAATATAAGAAATGATTTGAAGATTTTTCATTCCCTCAAAAGTACGATTCGGAATGGTTGGTGTTTTTCCAAACTGAATATCTATTTCTACTAGATTTGTAAAACTCCTGAAGAACTGTGAGTTGAAGTACGTTGTGTCAAAGCTAGTATTAAAACTAGACAAGATTTGGGTATAATTGTACGTGCTGGGAAAAGCGTTTGGATGAATCTTTAGCGGCATGGCAAAACCATATAGGCGAATACGACGAAACTGCAATGTTCCGGACATCATCTTCTCTAAAAATATAAATTGGTCACTTGTTGAATTTGGCGCCAACCAAAGAGTTTCGAAAGTTTTGTCGCTTTCGGGAAAGGCATTGGCAATTCTATCAAACATATCTGTCAAATTTTTTGTCGAATTCACGATGCAAGAAATTGATGCTTGCAGATCTTTAATGCCAGGTGAACAAGTACATCCGTGTGGAAGTTCATCTGGTGGATGTGGGCAAGTTGTCACCGCTTCGGTTAAGGCTAATTGAACTATTAACAAAAAAAGTAGATCCATCGTGCGAAGCCAATGCATGTTCTCGAATAGTGTTGTCTTTGAAGAAAAATTAAAAAGGTTTAAAAAACAATGTGACAAAATACGGTTGTGAAAAGAATATTTATAATAAATTTTTTGTAGTCAGCGAGACTGATTACAAAAAAGC
>JABASK010000270.1:6751-18076 GCA_019776465.1 Rambutanura hunanensis | reverse complement strand
GAAATTGGCAAAAACAGGATTTGCAACTTTTTACAACTTTAGAATTTAAACATCTACACAGATTACTTGGTATCCATTGCATCTCACTGGACTTGAGAAGTCGACAAGTTCTTTCCCTTGACCAAAATAATGTCCTCGTTCATTACTACTAGGCAGTGTTAGAATTTTCCTAAATGCGTCTTTTGTGTTGAAAATTGCATAGTAACTTGAGTGATCCAGACAGGCCTTCCCCTTGTTAAAGTGTCCATTTCTGGAAGGTTTATGGTCAGGCAGGAGAGGGTTGATCTAAATCGCAAATTGACAATTGGCAAAAAACAGGAGAGACACACAAGAGAAGACAGAACACAATTATTACTAAAGGACAAGAGAAGGAGGAGGTTATTGCACGAGGAAACACAAAATTTTGCTAAAAGTTTTTGTTAAAAACGAAAGTGGTCAATTTTTTTTTTTTTTTGGCAAAAACGGCAATTTTCTAACGAAGAAGAGAGTGAAGCTGTCATAAGCTTGACAAGGACAAAAGTACTTTATCTTTTATTTTTTTGCAAAAAAAGGTAAGAAGCAAAATTTAGCATTCATTTCCTTTTATCCTTTTTAGCTTTCACTTGCTTATTGCCGAAAATTAAGTGATAACGGTCGTGTAGTTTCGCTAATGTAGATCAAATCTTGTCGACTTTCATTCAACCGGCTCTTAACAAAAAAAAAATTTTTTTTTTTGCAAATTGTATAATTATTTTCAATTTGCACTCACTTTTCATTCGCCTCACTCTTCATAGAATTCTAGAAAAATTCATAGTGAGAATGTGATTCAATTGATCTTCTATCAACACTAAATTTGCTCATCAATATCTGAAAAGTTGTTGACTGGCAGTTAACTTCTAAAGCTTTGGCAATTTCAAAATTCGCAAACTTTTTCTTAGAGTCGGGTAACTTGACCTTAAGCTTACCTACCTGAAGCAATTGGCTTGTATCCAGTTGGGAGTTCAAAGCATTAGTGCAAAAAAAACTCGTTTTTTTCTCGTCAACATTAATAATTAACTAGAGTTCACAATTATTCCGAAACTCATCTCCCATCTTTAATTTCCCTTTTCCTTTTTCTCACATAGAACAATGAACTTTTGCTTATACGTTATAAAATTTTTGCAATTTGCAAAAAAAAACCCTCCTCCCCACCCCCCATTAAACTTCAACGTTTAAACTTTCCTCTTCTAAAAAAAAGTAGCAGGTGGACGGAGGAGGTGTAATCAAATCTGTAACGAGATGTGACAAGATGTGAAAAAAAAAGTCGTGCAAATATTATTTTCGGCAATTTGCACAAACTTTACTTTTCAAACAAAACAAGGGGTATACCGTTTCATAAAAAGCATCTATGTGTCGTATGTCAAGAAGATACTTTCTAATTTGTCCGACCTATTTTTTTGGGCTAGTAACACCCACACCTGACTATACCAATTACCTTCCATTTAATTGATAATTAAAGATAAATTAAAATTAAATAACTTGTAATTAACTCCTAGTCAAATAGCATTTGGTCCCAACCGTCACACCAAAACCAATCGAAACAAAATGCAAGAGCATTAAAATACACCTGCTTTGAATGAATATTAATTGTAAATTTGTTGGTAACATTATGAATTAATTTATAAAAAATAACTAATAATTTTTATTATAATTATTTTTTTTAAATTAAAACAAGTCAAAAAGTCATTTAAACTTTATTTGTGATTTTCCGTAATTTCCAGTAAAAAAGCATTAGGTTTTAAAAGTTGCGTTTCAGTCTTCTGCAAAAAAAAATTCCGTTGTCATGAAAACCCTCTGGAATCACCAAAGGAACAGTGATTAATGTCAACCACTTATTTTTCGCACTTTCACATAATGCTTATTTTTTTGCACAAACCTCATCCATCTTTCATTCAAAAGGTGTAGAAATTGCGTTAAATTTGACACACACATCTTTTAGCACATACACAAAAAAAAAATTGTGTCCATGATGTTTATTTTTACGCTTTAATTCACATACATCTTGTCATGCTTTCTGAGCACGTCTATATCTTTTTTTGAATAAAATAAAAAAAAGATAAAAAAAAATTGTGTCCATGATGTTTATTTTTACGCTTTAATTCACATACATCTTGTCATGCTTTCTGAGCACGTCTATATCTTTTTTTGAATAAAATAAAAAAAGACGGGCCATTTTTCAACTGAAATAAAAAACTGAGTGACAAGACACAAAAGACCTAGAATTTAAATGGAAATTTTAACTGACACGGTTTCACTTTTTTTTTAAAAAAATTACACGAGTAGAATTTTCTAGTCTTTTCAAAATTTGTTAGCAATCAAGTTTTTTTTTTCGAGCGAATCGTACGTTAAATTGAATTACGTCAAAATTGAAAGGATAAGCAAGCGTGACCTAACAAAGAATATTTAATGAAAGACAAAAATTAGATTGAATTCTCACGTAAATTTTGTCAAAGTTTTTACAACATGATTCACTAGTAGCGGAAACTTTAACCATTTAAACCTCACACATACAAAAAAGCAATGTCACAAGTGTGGAATATTTTAGTTTTTTTTTAAAGTCTGCTAAAATATCTATTGTCCAATTTTTTCCAGAATTTTAATTCAAGTCTGACGTGTCTAGTTCAATTTTTTTGTAATAGCAAAACAGATGTGCGGGGTGACGACAAAACTTAAGTCGCAGGTTTATGCGTTCGGTTTCACAATTTTAACGCAAATTAACTACTTTCCACGTTTTCCAACAAAAAAAAAGTAATACTCACGTTTTCCATTACAAAATATCATCAAATTGGTCAAAATTATTAGTTAATTTGACAAACTTTTAGGGAATTTGCAAACTCTTTGTTGTAAATCTCTCCAGAAATAATTGTGTATACATAAGAATCGTGTCCTCGTGTCACTATTTGACCTTGCTCTATAAAAATCTTATAAATTTGGATAATAAGGCAAATCATCTGCTTACCTAATAATTTTCCCAAACTTTTATGCTTTATTCCAAAAGGAAAGCAAATTCTTTTGATTGTTCGTGAATTGGTTTTTTTTAAAAAAAAATTTAGCCGGTGCAATAAATCGTAACCACCGTTCGCCACTATGTCTCCGTGGGACGTAGGACGTGAGAGTGGTCCACTTTTAAAGTATAGTGGTGACAGGCGACTTTTACGGTGACAATTGAATGTCAGTTAATTTTAAAGAAAATCTATCCCACCATCTTATCGTTTCTTTTGCGGTGCATTGTTACAGGAGCTTATAATTTTTTTTTAAAAAATTCCCTAACGGCACTTGTTTGGCATTTCGCCTCAATTTCATTCCCAAAGTAAAAGAAAACTACAGGGATTTGGTGCTTTGCAAAAATTAGGCCATTTCTGAATCAGCAGCTTAAGAAATGAGCAATTGTACAAAAATTTTGAGGCCGGTAGGTTAGGCCTAGGCGTCTGTTGTACTCAATAAGAATTTTAAATTAATACAAGGCTCACTCAGCATATTAGCGACAAAGTATTAGTTTTTTTGCAAAAAATAAATTACTCTAAATTTTCACTTGAATTTTCTAAATTTTTAGATTACTACTTAAAACTCTTAGTTTTTGTCTCCGTTCAATAATGTTTCGGCAACTTTGAACTTTTTTAAAATACTTTATCAATGAAAAAGTAAAAAGCTCTTTGGCGTTGTACAAGTCCATTTGCGTCATAAACGTGTGCAGGGGTCAAGGAGCTGCGCGTTGAGTTTTCTGCAAATAATTTTTTGCATATAAATTAATTTTGAAGAGGTGCAGTTTAGTATTAGCAATTGGGAAATTGCCACTCGTAAATTATGAGCCTGTGTAAACTTCCCAATTGGAATATAAAATACTTCACTTCGCGAAAACCTTACTCTCTCTCTCTTTGAATTTTTAAAATTGCAAAAAGAAAACAGAAGGAATGCTTGAGGATAAAACTAAAATTTTGATAAATTAAAACAGTCACGAATATTTTTTACTCTCAACCAACAGCCCCTCCTTAAAAATTTTGAATTTAATAAAAAATAAAAGTAAAAGAATTAAAAACTAGTTTTAATTTCTCCTCTTTCGAATCGACCTTATTTCAAATTAATATAAGATCAAACGATGAAAAATTATTTAGTTTCTTCTTCGACAGAAGGTGATTGAAGGTGAAAATTGGAAATTGGGCGGAATAAATTGAGTGAGTAAAAAAAAAAAATTTGTGCAAAAAAATTTTTTTTTGCACTTACAATTAAAAAGAAGGCAAGCAGCCTCAACTAGGAAAGTATGCCTTGTTGACAACCGTTAATTAGTAAGGTAGTTAGTAGTTAATTAATTAAATAAAAAAGTGAAAACTCCAGTATAAAAAAAATTTGAATGTAAATTATTTGAAAAGTAACAAAAATACGAAATCAGAACAAAACGATTTTTTCCTAATCCAACGATTTGAGCGAAAAGTGAACTATTTTTTTTCGAAAATTTTCACTTTTCTATTTCCTAGAAAATTTCCAGTGGCGGTGAAGTCTGCTTGATTTCAAGCCTTCTGTTACTGATGGTTTACTACGGTTGAGTAACCAAGCGTAACTACTGTGAGTAACTTTGGTAACTTCCGTTTGTCTGTGCTACTCGCTACCAAAAACCAGTGCACAGTCTTAGCAAATTCACTTGCTTTATTCTTAAAAAATCCAAGTGAATAATCTTCATTTTTAAGGTAGATGAACTTCATCTTCCTCTAGTATGCATCTGATGCAGATGATTTTCTGGGCAGGGCGCGGAAGATCCATTGTTATTTGTACAATGTAAACACGAACATTTTTTAACCTCCTCCGCCTCCCCCCTCTCCCCCCCCCCCCTCGGGCGTCCTCAACTTTCCGTGCACTGCACTTCCTTCAAGGTGTGCCATCTTTCTAATTAAATATTTACAAAATTTAAAATTCTCTTAAAAGGTGTTCCTCATCCAAGAACATTTTAGAATAAAATTACTTTTGTTTTTAAGAAAACGTAAACAACTAGGAATTGTTTAAAAAAAATTTCAGAAAACGTTCACTACAGTGAACTTTGCACTAATTGTGCACAGTTAGTGCATTTTATCACTGTTTTGGTTTACTACTTTCATCAAGGATTATTGATGCTAATTAAAAATCAAACCACTTTTATGTCACTTTTATGTAGTGGCATTGAGAAGGTCACCAACGTCACGTTGCACATTGTTAGAAAAAAACACTTTCGTTTTTGTGCAAATTCATCCAAATGTAACCCCTCTCCCCCGTTTACCTTACAATGTCACTTACTAATTTAGGCTTTTTTTGACAAAATGTCCCAATTTAGTAATTTCGACAAATGGTTAAATGATGTGAAAATGTAAGGTGTTAAGTAAAAAGCAGATGGACTTACCTGTCTGTAAGACTTTGATTGAATGCAAAGGCCTTCAATTTTTTTCCCTGGGCTATTGTGACACTGAGTTATAAGTGCTCTGTACAAACAATCACAGAACTAGTTAGATTTTGTCATTGACTAATTAGCATCCACTCTGCACAGATTGTGTGCGTTTCGCTAATTACTTCAAGTTACACATGTTACATGATGCTCAATCAACTGTTACGTGATGGATAAAAACGTAATGGGCGTGGTTCGTCGCATTATTTCCATTAAGTTGCATAACGTTGAGCTGAAACTGATCGTGGGAAGTGGATCAATTAAAAAGTGTAACAATCGGGGCGGAGTTGTCCTTGGATTTGTTAAGAGTAACGCTTTTGAGGTGTTAAAATGGAAGGTGTCAAGGTGATATTTACTGTTGCTGCGGCGTTTAGTCACAGTCGATCCGAATTGCAAGGCTGGCGATTAATTAAAGAACTATTTATGTGATTGATCATAAATTTCGAGCGGCATGGGACATGACATGCAAGTCGTCTCGTGTCTTGAGAGTGTTTCGTTAAGTTACGCGTCACTGCTACCGTTAACTAATGTCGTGTTGTACAAATATGCATTTTTGTCTTTCCCTGTGCTGTGTCAATAGGCGTGGACATCTTGGAGTCGGTGTCATGGCCAGTTCTTCGACCGGTCATATCCCGCATCATGGAGGAGGCAGGGAGGTGACAGAAGATACGCCACCAGATCTTCTCGAAGTTCCCTGTGCTGTGTCAATAGGCGTGGACATCTTGGAGTCGGTGTCATGGCCAGTTCTTCGACCGGTCATATCCCGCATCATGGAGGAGGCAGGGAGGTGACAGAAGATACGCCACCAGACCTTCTCGAAGGAACAATGGACGTCCAGGTTATTCTTCCGTCGAAACAGAATGTACGGATGACAGTAAACAGGAGGTACGGCATATGGATTTTTAGTGGATACAAAGTATACCAACACCAAGCTACTTTGTTGTAACAGATGAATGTTATTGTTGAGTGACATCAAGATTTGAAATTCTAGGACACCTGTAATGGATCTCTTGATTCAGGTCACGACAGCTAACAAGATCAATCCAGGCGGTCACATCGTCCAAGTGAGGAATGAAATCGGGCGTGAACTACAATACAAACCTAGCACCCCAATTGGTAAGGGACCTCTCTAAAGTCTTCCAGTCTGTCTCTGACTTGTGTATTGTATTGTGTTGTTGATTAAACGCATTCTCAGTCGTGTCACATTCTGTGTTTATATCATTTGTCTTGTTTTCGTAATAAAAGACCCACCACTTCAATATGTCCCGGGTTTTTCCTTCTGGAACCTAAAGTCTCTTTAAGCCTGGGGGGCTGCTGCTGCTGGTGGCTGGAGAGATATGAATGACGATGACGAATAATACGATTATTCGTGCCATGAATACCGATGAAGGTTCTACTTTTTAGAGTGTCACGGGTACAAAAGCCCTGTATCTTGTTTTCTAACTTGCATTGAACAATTAGAATTTTTACAAAAATGTGTAAATATTTACTGTCCTGGAGCTGGGAGCAGAATGGGGAAAGGGGCGGACGCCGCCACCACCACCGAGCGAGGAGCGACGCCAAAATTCGGTTGAATTAAGGCTAGAGCTTACAAGTCTGTCCCTTGGGTTAAGTAACAACTGTTGTCATTTTATTGTCGACACGTTACTAAGTAATTCCGGCAAAACTGTAAAAGGCGAGGTGAAACCTCATCTACTTCCCCCCTTGTGCCTAGGTTAACCATGATCTTCCAGGAGTAGTGAGTCGCTAGACTTAAATTACTTTCAGGAATAGCAAAACACCGAGCATTGTCATTGGAATATGTAGCTCAAATCATAACAGTCCAACGGACCCTAAATCTAAACATGATTTCAAAGTTTCAAGTTAAAACAACCAGACATCCGTGAGATGGGGTTTAGCGCACCAACGCCTCGGATTCAACGCACCAACGCATCGGATTTAGCGGATCTATCGCACCACCTCAAAAATCGCTGATTATGTCAAATCACGTTTAAAGCATTTCTAAGCATTTTTTCAAAAATTTTCTAAGCGCTAAATCTGATGCGACGAAAATTTTTCTGAAACTTTTTCTAAGTACTGGGGCGTTAGAAGAAAATTTTTGAAAAAATGCTTAAAAATGCTTGAAACGTGATTTGACATAATCAGCGATTTTTGAGGTGGTGCGATAGATATCCGATCGATGCGCTAAATCCCATCTCACCCAGACATCCTACCCTAAAAACTAAACTGAACAAACGACTCATTCAACAGAACTAAAAGAAAACGGAATATGTTTATGCTAACTTTCCATGGTGAATACTTAGTAATAAACAACAGCTAATTTAACTCTTGCAGATAATAGTAACTGTAATTAACTGTAGTACAAGTTGTTGGTATTAGTCTTACATCAACTACAAAAGCACTGTTATTGTTGTCATGTTTGACAGTTTGTGTTGTCTGTGAAAGTCTGAAAGTGCTCTTCAGTGTTCAGAGGTTTTCTAATTATTGATATTTTTTTCGTTTTCACTAGGTGCGCTGGATACGAGAACAATAGAAATTGTGCCAAAACACCAAGTCAATGACTACATCATTGCCAAGTCAAAACAATCCGCCAAAATGCCTTCTCAACCATTTGAACATACGTTCCGGCTCCAGGTAACTGACAACAAGATACCGATTCGGTAATGTAAACTTACTCAGGGATTACTTTACTTGACACTAAAGTTCTCCCATTGCTAATTCTATGCCAATTAGGTTCATCTTCCCAAGAATCAACTCTATGTGATGCGAGTTGGTCCCAAGGTCCTACTCCAAGATGTTCTCGAAGAAGTTTGTCAAGAAAAAGACCTAGATATTTCAAAATACGAAATACGACACCCAGGTATGTCCCTGTCCAACCAATTTACACTTTACACAAATTGCCAATTAACCTTTGCTTTGATTTATTAGTAAACCTTGATGAGAAACTTTCCCTCACAAATCGATTGGGTGACTATGGCCTTCAGCAAGTTCGAGTTGTGTCAAAAAATTCACGAATTAGTAGTTCAGTTGTCAAGTGCCGACATTCTTGCTCTTCAGCTAAAGACTAATGGGCGTGGAAGTCAAGGTCACTTGGACTCGGCCTTTAACTATAGTCGATCTGTAAGTGTTCATTCGGTTCAACTTCCGACGTTGGATTCAGAAAACAACAAAAAACGAAATGAATCATATTCGTCGAATCTAGGCTGTATCTCTTATCTGCATTAGGGTCCAAGCATAGTCAAAATTAATCTCCGAATACGCACACCTTCGGTTCCTTTGAGATTTTTGGCAACAAATAACAAAACTTCTAGAATTTTTTGCTAGTTGAATACACCTATTCTTTTGCACAATCTGCAAGCCTTCGCAAAAACTATTAGTTGCTAATGTCATTACGATGAAAACTGAACAGCTACAATAAGTCAAACTCACAACGAATTAGTGCCCAAAAAACATTGGTTTTGACCGTAATCCCTTCTGCTTGCGCTTCTTCCTCCTTTGCAATAAAAAAAAATCTTGGAGTAACAAAATTCTATTTTATTTTGTATAATTTGCAGAGTGTTGGTGACAGCAGCGTTAGTTCCGGGAGCGCTCGGGGTAATTCGCCCTCACGTTCCGACGATTCCCGATCAATTTCGCCAATTGCAATCCTTCCCTCCAAGATCAAATTACGATCATCTATCAGTTCGGATCGGACAGCCTACACGACGTCGACACCGTTACAAACTGCCATGCTCAAGAAATCCATTTCGTCCAATCCCCTTCCAGGATATAGTACCGGAAGTGATCCCAATTTCAAAGTTAAAAAACGAGCTCCACCACCTCCACCTGGCCAGAGTCCATTACACAAACAACTTACCCATACACTTTCTCAACCTTTGACCTCCTCTACCCTTTCAGAACCTACTGGTCGACCACCTTTACCAAGTAAAAAGGAAGTGATTTCTGGAGTTCTACCGTTAAAACCACCACCTATTTCCAGTGCGAGATCAAGGCAGAGCTCTGCTTCAGATAGTAGTGGTTATCACGAAGCGTCTCCTTCGAGCGGGTTATCTGACCAACAACACGAGTTGATTAGAAATGATAATAGGTAAGAATGGAATTTGTCATTTGATCTCAAATTAGGTAGGATGTGAGGGAATGAGATAATTTTAGAGAGTGATAACATTACTCGACACAACAGCAACAGACTACGCTGTCAAGTAACGAACTACGAACGAATCACGAGTAATATTGTGGAGTTTGTCCTTTTTTAGTCAATAATAGGTAACGATCGAGTAGTTTTAATAAACTTTTCGTTCCTTTTATTTCATTCGCTGGAGGAGCTGCAAGATTTGGTCAACTTGAACGAAAAGTTGCTTGACTTGTGGTATAACTGAAACCGTAGCTACAAAATTTGACATGAGTGCTCATTCATTCTGAATTGAAATACTCATGACTCAGAAATTATCAACTTTTTTTTACGTTTTACCTAATTTTTTTTCTATAAAAAAAATAAAACTCTCAATTTTTTGCAGAGTACTCGCTTCCGGTAGGAAAGTGGGCACCGGTAGCCTGTCCTCCTTAACCCAACCACCGTCGCCAGTGAAACCCTTCGGAATGTCAAGTACAAGTAGTACGAATTTGACCTCCAGTTTTAGCGTGTCAACGACTTCGATATCCTCTACTGGGTCAAAGGTCAAACGAAAAGCTCCCAAACCTCCTGGAACCCCTACGTTACAAACACCATTGGAAGAGGAACTCCCTTCGATCCCACCTATGCCACTTGAACGAACATCGGTCGAAGTTCAAGTCGAAGTTCATTCCATGGCAATCGCTGATTCTGAACCGTTGCTCAAAGAGACTGAAAAAGAACCACCGCTTAGTCAAAACAAGTCAAGTGAAACACTCAAGTCTTTCGAAGGTACTTCGAGTGAATCAACATTAGCCAAAGGTGAAGGATCGGAAACGAGGTCAATGTCCGGATCAAGGTCATCTATTGGCTCACTTCCACCCTCTCCACTTCCAGTAGAAGACAGTAGAAGTAGTCCAGTAGTTTCGACCAGTGCGGCTTCACCACCGTTGTCACCAGCAGAGGGTAAGGTTCGATTAGATTTAGTAGCGACACGCACGCCAGTGACAGCACTGTGTCGTAGCACGGTAAAACCTGAGCTGAACCGCCGAAATTCTGCAGAATGGCGCAATTTTCTTACGCATTTAAATTCAATTCTTTTATCCACAAAACGAATTTGAAAATTGTTAGAATTTGAATGGAATGAAGTTGAATTCGAATTTTTTTTTTGACAAAAAACGAAATTTGCACGGTTATTCACTTGCTTTTCTTAGCAAGTGGACAATTGGATGAAAGCATGAAGTCACTTAAACTAAATGTATTAGACG
The DNA here is from genome assembly GCA_019776465.1 of Rambutanura hunanensis. Classification (NCBI taxonomy): domain Eukaryota; kingdom Metazoa; phylum Arthropoda; class Collembola; order Poduromorpha; family Neanuridae; genus Rambutanura; species Rambutanura hunanensis. Next base: position 7,275 of record JABASK010000270.1, on the reverse strand, counting down.
TTAACCTAACCTAACCTCATAACCTTAACTTTTCACTGACTAACCATAGGCTTTCTCATTGCAAACAAACAATACAAAAGTCTTTTTTTTTCAAAATTGCTTGCTTTTTTTCACTTTGAAAATATTTAGTTTCTTCTACTTTACGTCCTCCGCGTCCGCCACAACCAGTTCAGCGGCGTAAAAAACCGATTCCGAACCAAAGTTCCGCTCCGGAACCAGAACTTCAGCCACAACCACAACCCCAACCAAAACCACGATCACGGTCACTCAAATTTGATCCTGACCCACCACCAATCCCTTCACCGGAAGTTTCTGGAAGGAAGAAAGACCCACCATCTCAACAGTCATCAACTGAAAGTGCTTTAAAATTTGGTATCAAAGTTTTGCCTGACAATGCTTTACAAAATTTGCTCGAATTTCGCCTAAAAAATTCAACCGGGCAGGCTGGTACCCGGGTTGCTTCTGTTTCTCGTGACGGGTCATCCGAGTCACTGGAAGCTTTGAACCGAAAGGCTGCTTCTCAG